>RJWJ010029452.1:0-20616 GCA_004363605.1 Indri indri
TGAGCCACCACACCGGGCCCACAGGCAAGATTCTAAACAAAGATGTTGTCAGCTACCAGACAACATCCTATTTCACAAAACATCAACATAAGGCTACTTTTGTATACAATAAACACGATCAAAAATATCCTATGTGGAGTTAATATATGTTTGTTTTGGTTTGTTATAGGTCAGACAGGATGCAGGAAGAAGCGAGGATTAAAAATCTTAAGCTAATTGAAGATTTATTTATACCTCATTTTATACAAAAGATGACTTTCAAAAAAAGTTGAACATAAAAATACCTAAGAAAGTAATAGTTTTAGATATACCAGAGAGGTTGCCCTTTAAGGTGCTTGTTTTACATGAGGTGGTGAGGAAAGCATTTTCCTCAACACCAAATGACTTGGCTCAACTTAACAATTAAATTAGTGTCTAGGGGCAAGGTTTGAAAGCCTAGTTACTGCTTAGTAATTTATGCTACTTCAAAGTAATAGCAACAAGATTAACCTATTTTTAAAGATTTGCAAAGAAAATTTTAATAATGCCCCAAAATAAATTTGTAAAAGCATTTAGGTAGTTTAAAAAGCATTTTCAAAGAGAAAACAGACATCATAAAAGACTGGTAGATTTTTACCATATAAAGATTTAAAGACTACGTATGGCAAAATGCAAAAAATAAAGTAAAAAGACAAATAAAAAGTGAGGGAAAATATCTATAAAGCTTATGATAGAAAAGACCATTATTTATGTAATACACAAAAAACTCTCATATAGCCAAAAGAAAATTATGAACTACCAAACAGAAAACTGGGCAAAAGGCACAATTTACAAATGTCGATATCCAATAAAATCTGAAAAATATTCTCTCTCAATCATAAGTAAAGTGCAAATTAAACCGTCAGTGAGGCACTATTTTCACCTAAGTGCTGCTGAGGAAAGAGGGAGCTGGTGCCCTACCTTGCTGATCTGACTGTGACTTGATGCGGCTCTTTAAAGGAACCTGGACAGTGGCCATTGGAACTTAAAATGTAATGTCCTTTACCAAGAAATTCAACACCTATAGGTTTACCCCAGATAAAGTGGTACAAACGCACAAGAGGGTTATGCATACACACAGGCCCAGTACAGCACTGTCCGAAGCCAATATGAACAGTGTTCATCAACAGGGGCTATTAAATAAATGGTCTATTTCACATCTATAGAGAAGCAGCCATTTCCATTTCCCATCAGTAGGAAAAAAGCTAGATTATTCAATTAATGTAACTGGGGTAACTGGCTTTCCTTTTGGAAACAATTAAGTTACACCCCAGTTTTCCAAACTGTGTTGCTAATGTTAGTTGCATATTTACTGTGCTAAGCACTGTGTGGAGGTGTGAGCACACGCCCCTCTGTGCCTGGCCAGCATAGAGCACAAAAGCCTGACAGCACTGTCTGCAGCACTCTCCATATCCACCACCAGGTTTGTGCCAAGGCCACGCTTCCCACAGGCTGCTCTCCCAGCACGTGGGTGTGGCAGGGAAGGTAATGCAGGACCCATCTGAAGACGAAGACGCAGGACTCTCTTCTGACAGGTGGCTCTGTCTGAGCCTCTTCCTACCCAGCCTTCCTTCCCTCCCCCTCTCCTCGAGGGGTCAGTCCAGCAGGCGGCAGCTCTCCTACCTGCCTCCAGCTCCCGGCAGCTGTCTCACACAGGTATGCTCCGCAGCAACTCCTGCTCATCTAACTGCTCCTTGGCATCTGCTCCTCAGTCACAACTGTTCTAAGCACTTTACAACTACAGTCTATTTAATCTTTACAGCAACCCTATGAGATAAATTCTCTTATTATCTTCACTTTACAGATGAAGACAAAGAGACAGAAACAGTTTAGTATAACTCGTCACAAATCAGGCAGTCTGGATGAAGAGCCTGAATTCCTGACCACTACATTATACTGCCTAGTACATTTAAAAATAAACTCCAAATGGAATGACAGTCCACACACAACCATCGTGGTCATTAGTGCTAGTTATCTATATCTGGTTCTCCTCTCCTTCTAGGGAGATGGAAGGATATATTTCCTAATCCTTTGTGAGGACTAGTTACGGCTGGTGAATTGTTAGCAGAAGTGATGTGTGTCACTTCTGAGCCAGAACTCTTAACTTCCAGGACACGAATCCTCAGAGTTGTGTTTCTGTCTGCAATGTTACAGAAATGATGAGCAGCAAAACCCCTTGCCTGCCCATGATTAGGCAAGTAGCAAGAGAGACCTTTACTGTTTTAAGCCTGTGAGATTTGAGGATGGTTTGTTACCACAGTATAACCTAGCTTAGCCTGACTTGATGTGATAACTAAAACTATATATGTCCTAGACAATAAGATAAGAGACTATATAATAATATAAATACCAAGAATATCAATTTTATGTAGCAAACAGATTTACTACATAAAAATTTAAAATTTCTATGTAATAAAAAATATTAAAAACATTGTAACAATGTGGAAGAAAAAAGGACATATATATACATATGAAATATGTAACAAAGGGTTAGTATTCAAAATATAGATGGAACTACTAAAATATAATAGGAAAAAGATAAACATCAATTCAAAAATGGGAAAAGAAAATAACACAAGTCATAGAAAGAAACTAAAAATTAGATTAAATCATTTCTTTTTAATGTAGTAAAAAGAATCACATAGGTCTGTTCTGTTCTGACATGGAAGATCACCAAGAAATACTGTTAAGTGAAAAGCACACATTGCAGAATAGAAGAAACATCCAAACTGTGTATATAAATTCATTCATTAAACATGCTTTCCTACTCTGTACTTACAATGAGCCTATTATGCACTTACTCTGTGCTAGATATTAACATGGTCTCCATGTAGTATGTTCATAAACACTATACTTCACTAATTGTAGATGCTCAACATACACCAGAAGTGTGCCAGGCACAGTGCACTGCAACGTGCTCTACAAGGACAAAGTCATGTAATCCTCATGACCACCTTGCACAACCAGGCACCCTTATGGCAGAGCGGGTGGTATTAACAGTGTGCTGTTCTGCTTTCATATGCACAGGCCCGGAAAAGCCAGACATTAAACCATTATATGTGGCCATCTCTAGAAGGAGGTAATAGAGAAGGACATAGGACTTGAAATATTCTAGTATTTCCAATTGTGCATGTACAATGAAGCCTCCTGGGCAAACCTTTCCTTTCTGATCCTATTCCTTCCATTCCCCTCCCCAAGAGTAACTACTAGCCTTAAGTTGGTTACAGTATTCTCATGTATATTTTTATACTTTTACCACTTGTATATTTTAGATGTTGTATTGCTTAGAATGTTTTAAATTTTATAAAAATGGTGTAAAACTGAATGTAGGCACCTGCAATTTTTATTCATGTAACATTATGTTACTAACATTTATCTACATTTATCTATACACGCAGCTCTACCTCATTTACCAACCTGTATTATATTCTATTTTGTGAATACCTGGAGTAGGACTTACAGGTCAAGCATCGGCCACTTAACAAGATTATTACTAAATTGCTCTCCTAAGCAGTTTGTACCTATTTACACTCCCACTAGCAGTGTGAGTTCTACTCACAACAGCTGGTACTGTCGGCTTTTAATTTTTCCCAAGTTAATAAATGTAAAATGTTAACAAATTAACTATTTGTTAATCTGTATTTCCCCGATCACTAGCCAGGGTGAGCATTTTTCATATGTCTACTGGGCATTTAGTATTCTATTCATATCCTTTGCCCATTTTTCTATCCGGATATATTTTTCTCACTGATTTTTTTTAATTTCAAAATATTAAGGGGGGTACAAATGTTTCCGTTACATGGATATCTAGCATAACACAAAGTTGGGGCTTTTAGTGCACCTGTCACAAGAATAGCATTCATTGTACCTGACAGGTAAAATTTTACCCCTCGCCCACCCTCCTCCCTGTTTGGTTTCCAATGTCTTCTACATCTCTTTGTGCCTGTGTGCGCCCACTGTTTAGCTCCCAATTATTAGTGAGTATATGTGGTGTTTATTTTTCCATTCCTGAGATACTTCACTTACGATAACGGTCTTCAGTTCCATCCAAGTTGCTGCAAAAGACATTATTTTATTCTTTTTGATGGCTGAGGAATACTCCACGGTATATACACACAACATTTTCTTTATCCACTCAAAAAATGATGGGCACTTAGGTTGATTCTACATCATTGCAATTGTGAATTGTGCCCTGATAAACATGAGTCAGGTGTCTTTTTAATAAAATGACTTCTCTTCCTTTGAGAAGATACCCAGTAGTGAGATTGCTGAATCAAGAATGGTAAGTCTACATTTATTTCTTTGAGGAATCTCCATACTGTTTTCCAAGGAGGTTATATTAATTTGCAGCCCCAACAATGTGTAAGTGTTCCTTTCTCTCTGCATCCATGCCAGCATCTATTGTTTTTTGACTTTTTAATAATGGCCATTCCAACAGGGGTAAGGTTGTATCTCGCCGTGGTTTTAGTTTACATTTAGCTGATGATTAGTGATGGTAAAAATTTTTTCATATGTTTTTTTAGCCATTTGTCTATCTTCTCTTGAAAAACTTCTGTTCATGTCTTCTGTCTACTTCTTAATGGAGTTGTTTGGTTTTTTCTTGCTGAATTGAGTTCTTTGTAGATTCTGGATATTAGCCCTTTATCGGATGTATAGTTTGGAAATATTTTCTCCCATTCTGTAGGTTGTCTACTTACTCTGTTGGTTATTTATTTTGCTGTACAGAAGCTTTTTAATTTAATTAAGTCCCATTTATTTTTGTTGCTGCTATATTTGTCTCTGGGGTCTTAGTCTTAAATTCTTTACCTAAGCCAGTATCTATTTCCTACATTTTCTTCTTGAATTTTTATGGTCTCATGTCTTAAAGTCTTTTATCCACCCTGAATTAATTTTTATATATGGTGAGAGACAGGGATCCTGCTTCATTCTGCATGTGGCTATCTGGTTTCCCCAGCACCAGTTATTGAATAGGGCATCCTTTCCCCATTGCATGTTATTTTCTGCTTTGTCGAAGATCAGTTGGTTGTTGGTAGATGGTTCTACTCTGGGTTCTCTATTCTGTTCCATTAAATTTATGTCTCTACTTTTACACTAATACCATGCTGTTTTGTTTCCTATAACCTTGTAGTATAATTTGAGGTCAGGTAATGCAATGCCTTCAGATTTGTTCTTTTTGCTTAAGACTACTTTGGCTATTTGAGCTCTTTTTTGGTTACAAATGAAACTTAGAATTATTCTTTCTAGATGTGTGAAACATAAGGTTGGTATTTTGATGGGGATTATGTTGAATCTGTAAATCACTTTGGGCAGTATGGGACACTTTGACCACGTAGAGTCTACAAATCTATGAGCATGGATGTTCTTCCATTTGTTTGTGTCATCTATGATTTCTTTCATCAGTGTACTGTAGTTCTCCTTGTAGAGATCTTTAACATCCTTGGTTAAGTACATTCCCAGGTATTTTCCTTTTTTTTTTTTTTTTTGTAGCTATTGTAAATGGTATTGAGTCCTTTATTTGACTTTCAGCTTGACTATTAGTATACAGAAATGCTACTGATTTGTGTACATTGATTTTGTAACCTAAGCCTTTGCTGAATTTATCAATTCTAGGTGTCTTCCGGTGGAGTCTTTAGGTTGTTACAAATACAAGATCATATCATCAGCAAACAGGCACAGTTTGACCTCTTCTCTCATGGTTTGGATACCCTGTACTTTCTTTCTGTTGCCTAACTTCTCTGAGTAGGACCTTCCAGTACTACGTTGAAAAGAAGTGGTGACAGTGGGCACCTTTGTATTGTTCCAGTTCTTAGGGGGAATGTTTTCAACTTTTTTCCACTCAGTATGATGTCGGCTGTGGGTTTGTCATATACGGCTTTTACAATTTTGAGGTATGTTCCTTCTATGCCTAGTTTGTTGAGAGTTTTTATCACAAAAGGGTGGTAGATTTTATCAAATGCTTTTTCCCCATCTATTGAGATGATCATATGGTCTTTCCTTTTGCTTCTGTTTATGTGGTGAATCATGTTTACTGATATGCACGTGTTGGAACTATCCATACACATCCCTAGAATGAAACCCACATCATCACAGTGAATTATCTTTTTGCTATGCTACTGAACTCAGTTTGCTAGTATTTTGTTGAGGATTTTTGCATCTATGTTCACAAGGGATATTGGTCTGTAGGTTTTGTTGTTGTTGTGTCATTTCCTGGCTTTGATATCAAGGTGATACTAGCTTTGTGGAATCAGTTAAGCAGTATTCCTTCCTTCTTGATGTTATAGAATAGGATAGGTACCCATTCTTCTTTGTAGGTTGGTAGAACTTGGCTGGGAATCTGCCTGGTCTGGGGCTTTTGTTTGCTGGGAGATTTTTTATTACTGTGTCAATCTTGCTGCTCATTATTGGTCTGTTCAGGATTTCTATTTCTTCCTGGTTCTGGCTTGAGAGGTTGTGTGTTTCTAGAAATTTATCCATTTCCTCTATGTTGTATACTTTGTGTGCAAACAAGTTTTCATAGCATTCACAGATATTTTGTATTTCTGTAGTATCAGTTGTAATGTCTCCTTTTTCATTTCTGGTTGAGGTTATTTGAGTCCTATCTCTTCTATTTCTGGTTAATCTGGCTAATTGTCTATTGATTTTGTTTATCTTTTCAAAGAACCAACTTTTTGTTTCATTGATCTTTTATTTTTGTTTTTCTTTTTTGGGTTTTTTGTTTATTTGTTTGTTTCCATTTTGTTTAGTTCTGCTCTGAGCTTTGTTAATTTTTGTTTTCTTCTTCTGCTGCTGCTTTGGGTTTGGTTTGCTCTTCTTTTTCTAGTTCCTTAAGGTGTGACTTTAGGTTGTTAATTTGTGATCTTTCTGTCTTTTTGATGTAGGCATTGAGGCTATGAACTTTCCCTTTAGGACTGCTTTTGCTGTATCTCACAGATTTTGAAAGCTTGTGTCTCCCTTGTTGTTCAGTTCAAAGAATCTTTTGATTTCCATCTTAATTTCATCATTGACCCAAGGATCATTCAGCAGCAGGTTGTTTAATTTCCATGATTTTGTGTAGATTTGTGTGATTCTCTTGGAATTGATTTTTATAGTTTTATTCCACTGTGGTCCGAGACAATACATGGTATGATTTAGATCTTTTTTAATTTGCTGAGATTTCTTTTATAGCCTAAGATATCATCGATCTTGGAAAATGTCCCGTGTGCTCATGAGAATAATGTATATCCAGTAGTTTTTAGATAGAATATTCTGTAAATGTTTGTTAGGTCCATTTGTTCTAGAGTCCCGTTTAAGTCCCATGTTTCTTTACTGATTTTCTGCTTCAATGATCCGTCCAGTTCTGTCAGTGGGGTGTTAAAGTCCCCGGGAATTAAGATGCTACTATCTATTTCTTTGCTTAGATCTAGTAGGATTTGCTTTATGAATCTGGGAGCTTTTATGTTAGGTACATATATATTTAGGATTGTTATGTCTTCTTGTTGAATTGTTCCCTTTACCATTATATAATGGCCATCTTTGTCTTTTTTTTTTTTTTTTTTTTTTTTTTTTTTTTTTTTTTTTTTTTTTTTTTTTTTTTTTTTTTTTTTTTTTTTTTTTTTTTTTTTTTTTTTTTTTTTTTACCATTTTTTATTTAAAGTCTATTTTAACTGGTATGAGAATGACTGCACTTGCTCACTTTTGGTTTCCATTTGCGTGGAATATTTTTTCCATCCCTTTATCTTGAGTCTGTGCAAGTCCTTGTGAGTTAATGTGTTTCTTGGAGACAGCATAAACTTGGCTTATGTTTTTACATCCATTCAACCAGTCTGTGTCTTTTAAGTGGGGCACTAAAGCTGTTCATGTTCAGTTGTAGTGTTCATATACGGAATACTGTTCTGTTCATCATATTGGATAATACCCTGTTGCTTTGCTTTCCCTCTTGTGCTATTGTTTTATAAGAGCTATGAGCTTTAACTTTCAGGTATTTTTACACTGGTGGGTATCTATTGTGCTTTTCCATGTATAGTGTACTTTTGAGCATTTCCTGTAGGGCAGGTCAATTTCCCTTAGTGTTTACTTGTCTGGAAAAGTCTTTATTTCTCCATCATTTATGAAACTTAGTTTTGCAGGATACGAAATTCTTGGCTGACAATTTTTCTGTTTAAGAAGACTAAAAATGGGGCCCTAATCCCTTTTGGCTTGTAAGGTCTCTGCTCAGAAGTCTGCTATTAGCCTGATGGGTTTTCTTTTATAGGTTAGTTGCTGCTTTCATCTTGCAGCTTGTAGAATTTTCTCCTTCATTTTGACTTTGGCCAGGTTGATGACTGTGTGTCTTGGAGATGTCTTACTTGCTATGAATCTACCTGGTTTTGGATCACCATCTTGTATCCAGATATCTGAATCTGTCGCAATACCAGGAAAGCTTCCCTCAATAATTCCCTCCAATAAGTTTTCCACACTTACTGCTTTTTCTTCTTCTCCCTCAGGGATACCTATAATCCCTATATTGGCTTGTTTCACATAGTCCCATGTTTCTTCCCCCCCCCCCCCATATAGCCAATGGACATAACCCCATATTTCTCTGATTGTTCATTCTTCTTCATTTTTTTTTCCTGCATCTTTTATTACCTAGGTTAGTTCAAGAGCCTTGTCTTCAGGCTCTGAAATTCTTTCTTCTACTTGGTCTAGTCTGTTGTTGAAGCTTTCTGTTGTGCTTTGAAATTCCCTAAATGACTCTTGTTTCTTTTAAGTTCTGTTATATCCTTTTCCATGTTGTCTAGCTCTCTAGCAACTTTTTCATTTTTTTCATTGATGTCCTGAAATATTTTTTTTTTTTTTGGCTTGTGTTGGTTTTCAACCTTCTCTTCAATCCCATTCATCTTATTTGCCATCCATATTCTGAATTCCATTTCTGACATTTCAGTGATTTCCTTTTGGTTGGGATCCTCTGCTATAAATCTAATGTGATCCTTTGGGAGTGTCAAACTAACTTGTTTTTCATGTTGTCAGAGTTCTTTTGCTGGTTTCTTTTCATTTGGAACCTCTTCTCTCAGCTCAGGGCAGATAGGTTTGTGACACACCTGTTTTCCTAGAATTCCTGGGAATTCTACTTAGTGAAAAGGAGGAGAGGTCCCTTGACAGGGCTCCTCTGACCTATTCTTGAAGACTGACTTGGCAGGAGAAGGGCAGATGCACTGAGAGCCTGTAATGCGGCTGTTCTGTATTGTCTCATTCCCCTGTCATTGTCAAAGTCCAAGCTAGTGATGAATGATCTTTGGGTGGAGGGTGGCTTGTTACCCAGGCCACTGCTGGAAGCTCAGGGCGGGGGGGAGAGTCCCTCTCCACGTAGGCTGGCATTGCTGGAGTTGCTCTGCCTGGGTCTCCCTGTGCCGGTGGCAGTGGCAGCTAGGCAAGACTACCTAGGCAGTGCTCACAGGTGTCAGGGCTGTGGGCGTTCACTCCACCCTGGTCCAGGTACAATGGTGGCTCAAGGCTAGTGGGGTCCCTGGCGGAGTGTTGGACCTTGACAGCAGTTCCCAGGGAGGGAGCTGCAGGGCCTGGAGGCAGCACAAGAGCCACATGGGTGGGGCTGTGGGGCCACAGCGCCAGGCAGCAGTGCAGGAGCTGTGTGGGTGGGTCTGCAGGCCCTGAGACAGCACAGGAACCTCAGCATCGAGGCCATGGAGTTGGGCAGCAGCAGAGCAGCCTCTGGGGCAGAGCTGTGGGGCC
Source organism: Indri indri (assembly GCA_004363605.1). NCBI lineage: Eukaryota > Metazoa > Chordata > Mammalia > Primates > Indriidae > Indri > Indri indri. Next base: position 9,724 of record RJWJ010029452.1, read on the forward strand.
AGGTCACCTGGCTGCTGGGCCTCCCCTGCTGCCCAGGGCTTGCTGAGGCAGTCGCTGTGAGACACCTGAGATGGTGTCCCTGGTGATCACTCTGCTCAAATTCCCTGTGAGGATGAGGGGCACTTGCCTCCCAGCCACGGGATGTGCAAGAGCATTTGCTCTCCCTGTTCCCTCCCCGGCTCAGCTGGGGTGATATGGAGGCGGCTGAAGCAAAGCCGAGCCCTGTGTAGAACAGGCGCTCTAGACCTAAGGGCACAGAATGGCCTCAGCTGCAGCAACCTAGGAACAGAAGCCACCAGGTCCCTGCTGTGCCCACTCTTCAGTGCAATGTTGCTGCACAGGCTCTGAGCAGCTCCCTCGTCAGTCTGGGGTCAGGGGGTGTGGTGGGTTGGTAATGGGGCCCTTAAAGCTTGGCCTGCAGTGTCCACAGGGGGAGCATGGAGCCCCGATCCTTCTCCACATGTGGATGCCTCCCCCAGATACCTTCCAATCTTGCCAAGTGGATCGTCCTGTCACATTCTCCTTCACTGAGTGTCCCCTGTCACTTCTCCAGTGATTCACAGTGCTCTCTCCAAAAAGGCCCACCCATAGGTGGGCAACCACCTGCAACTTTTGATCCTCTCCTTGAGAGCAGTGCCCTCAGGAAGCTTCTAGTCCACCATCTTGCCCCCCCCTCCAAAACTGATTTTTTTTAAAAAGAATTCTTTATGTATGTGAAACTGATCTTTCACAAATAGCATCTCTCAGTCTATGGCTTGTCTTTTATGTATGATGTCTTTTCCAATAGCAATTTCCTTTATGGTTTGTGCATTCTTTGGCTTTTGCTTTTTGCACTATACATACAACTGTGTTACATGAATACCTGGACACTTAAAAAAAAAATAGTTCAAGTGTGATCATATCAATGAGTGAGAGAAACCAGGAACCCTGAATGTTCTTATGACATTAAAACATTTATTTATACCTATTTCCTACTTAAACCAAATATCTAAGTGCTCCCAGTGCTAACATTTTCTGATTCTATGTAATAAATGTTATTACATTTCACAAAACCTAAGTTACTCTCAATGCCCACATGAGATCAGTGTTACCTCCGCTTTATAGGAACCAGCAGTCATGGCAGATTTAGGATCTCAACCTGCGGGCTTTCCATCTTATACTTTTTCCATTTGGTTCCAAAGTTGAACCTGATCTTATCATTTTCTCATTTTTACTAAGGGTACCCAGACTTTAATTAATGTATGGCTAACAAAATGTACAAATGTCATCCACAAATTCACATTCTGTCTCTACAACAGATAGTATATTTTCTCTATGTTTTTAAGCTTTAAATTTCCTTCCACTTATTAGAACACAAGAAGGGAGTTTCTGTGGTGTTATCATTGAGCAATTTTCCAAACAGATCTGCACTGTTGAATATGATAGCCACTGGTCGGTCACATGTGGCTATGAGCACTTATATGTGGCTATTCCAAATTGAGATGTATTTTAAGTACTAAATACACACCACACTTCAAAGATAGAGTATGAAAAACAAAAAAAGAATATAAAATATCTCATTAATCATTTTATATCTATTACATATGCAAATAATATTTTGAATATACTGGTTAGATAAAATATATTGTAAACATTAATTTTACCTGTTTATTTTTACTTTTTTAATGTATCTACTAGAAAATTTAAAATTATATGTGTGGTTAGCATTTGTGGCTCATATTGTATTTCTATTGGACAGCACTAGTACATCTCATCTACTTTATTTAAAAGTTAAAAAATTTTTTTCCTTCTTATGAAAAAATGGCCACACATGCCAAGCAAGAGCTTGTTAATTACTTCTAGATCAGAATTCTACAATAAGCCAACGATTAATAAATTTAGAGTAAAAAACCAAATTTCAAGATAGCTCAATAAAGTGATCCTCAATAAAACAATAAAAGCAGCCCAAAACATCAATGGCTACACTCACATCTCTACCAATGAAATACAAAAATATGCTCTAATGTTTTTAAAATAATAAATAAGTGGATTTTGGATAACATATTTATATTCTTAGCCAGTCTTTCTGAGATCCTGCCCTGATGGGAAGGGAAGCACACAGGAGCGAAGAACGCAGCCCAGGGCCAAAGATCAAAGGGGCTCTGAAAGCTCCACAGGGAGAACCACCTTCAGTCTCACTGACCATGGGCTGGAATCTATCTGTGTTAAGTCTAGCTGCCTAATAATCACCTGGACAGCTACTTAGAAATAGATTCTTAGATACTGGGCCCAGAATTTTTTATTCTCCAAGTCGAAAATGGGACCTTGAATTCTTTCTTTCTCTCTTTCTTTTTTTTTTAGATTCCCAGGGCAAACTCATGTGCAGTTATATTTGGAAAACAAGAACCAACCTCATCTGCCACAAACCAACTTCAAAGTTATGTAGAGATAATAGAGCCCCCAAAGGAAAATGAAAGAACCACTTTTTAAATCTTCATGAGATAATACAAATTAAACCCAAATAATACACCATTATACACCCACCAAATTGCCAAAATTTTAAAGTCTGACAATACCAAGTATAGACTACGATGTAGAGCAGTGGATTTCTCATACATAGCCAACAACTACTTTAGAAAACAGCTCGGCATTTTCTTACAGGATTGAAGATACTCCTGACCAACCACTCCGCTACTTACATGTATAACATGGGAACTAGGAGAGACATGCATAAGAATGTTCAACACCGAGTTGTTCATAATAGCCAAATGCAAGAAAAAAAAAAACATTAACAGGAAAATGACTAAATATACTGTGGTATATTCACACCATGTGAAACTACACAGAACAATGACCATGAAAGAACTATAACTTCTCACAACAAAATGAACTCCAAACACGTAATGTGCAAAAGAAGCCATACATCTCTTGAATCCATTCAAAAGAATACATACAACGTATAAACATATTTCATAAAAAGTCCCAATAAGGAAGCAATAAACCATATCGTCTGGGGATGCCTACATAAGAGATAAAACTATAAAGAAGAATATGAAAATGATTATCAGTAAAGTCACTAAAGTGATTACCTATGAAGGGACAGAGGAGGTTACAATAGGAATAGAGATACAGGGAACTTTTGGGGGCTGGTAATCTATTTTTTGCCCAGGGTAGTTATACAGACACTGACTTTTTAGTTTTTTGTTAAACTTTACGTACTATTTATAGGTACTTTAATAACCAGACACAAAAAATATGTAAAGCCTCTAATGAAACAGAGGCTTACATAAGTCCAAAGCAGCTATTCCTGTTCAAAGAGCTTCAAGTGAAGCTCACCATTCTTGGATAGGAAGACTCAGTATCATAAAGACGTTAATTTCCCAATATGTTAATCATTAAATTTAAGTCCATACAAGAAAAATGTCAACATGATTTTTAAAAAAGAAAAATTGATTTTAAAATTAATATAGAAATATAAACACGTAAGAGAGCCAGGAAATTTATAATGGGGGTGGACTTCCCTTTCGGAGGAGAGAGTAAAGCACCTTTTTTAAAAGCTAAAATGATGAACAAATGAACAGACAGATCAGTGAAATATAACTGGAATTCAGACATAGATTCAAACACATAATGGGTATTCAGAATATGATAAACATAATATTTGAAAAATGTTCTGAGGAAAATAAAAAAAACTCAAGAGCAATAAAAAAATTATATACAATTACATTACATAAACATTAAAAATTCCCTCTTGGCAAAACACTGCAAGCAAAGTCAAAAGACAAACAAAAAACTTAAAAGGAATATTAATATAAGTCATATCACCAAGACCTTATTTCCTTAATTTATCTAAAGCTCCTACAAATCAATAATAAAGAATAACCACATAACAGAAAAACAGGCAGAGCAAAGAGGTGTGCTCAGTTCTCAGCAAAAGAATTACAAATTACTCATTCACATGAAAAGACGCCCAAACTCTATAATAAGAGAAATGGAAATTAAAATCAGAATAAAATAACATTTTCACCTATCAGATAAACTTCAAAGCAAACTGTATTGTCAAGTGTATAAGGAAACAGGCACACTGACACATTACTGGTGGAAGCACATACTGATTCAATGTTGACAGAGAACAATTTGGAAATGCGGGAGATGATGCACTTACATTTATGTGTATGTACTGCTGCACTGCTATAATAGGAAAAACTGGAAAAGATAGGGCATTAGTTAACTATGGTATGTTAAGTCAGTGGAATGAATGCTCAACAGCCATCCAAAAAATGAGGCAGCCCTTAAGTGCCAAGATGAAATGATCCTTTAGATATCCCATATCTAAAGCAACACACCTTTTTCCCTTGTTAAGAGAACTCAGAGTTTGTTCAGTAACCAGGCAGCCACTTGCCTCAAGAAAAGACCTTCCCTTAGTCCCACGAGGTGAACAGAGACTGTTCTAGGTCAATCGCTGCCAACAACTAATTCAGGAAATGTACCTGTGCTGCAATTCTTAAAAAACAGACATAATAAAGATACTTGCTTTTTGCCTATGGACTTTGCAATTTACAAGAGACACACTGAATGGGAAAGGCACCTGGGAACAACCTAGGGAGCTGCCTGAGAGGAATAAATAGGAAAGCACAACAGAAAGGTTAAAGAACCTAGGGCTTGATGACATTGCTGAGCTACTGAATTAACCACTCCTGGAAGCACTATCTCTGGAATTCCATGAGGTAATAAATATTCCCTCCATATCTCTGTAAGGGTATCTGGTAACTGGTAGCAATGGTTGCCCCTCAGGGTCAAGGATTGGTCGGGTAAAAGGGAGACTTATTTTTCAACATGTTCCCCAGCTCCCATGTACCATGGGCATTTATTATTTTATTCCCAAATAGGTGATTTTTTTAAAAAGTGATATATGCTTGTTTTCAAATTTCCAAACAAAAAACTGAGCACCAGGATTTAAGATAGCAGTTAACTCATCTCCCTACACTGAATCTGCAATGCTAGTTTCATCCCACTAAATTTTATGCAATGGCAACCATACCATAAAGGATATTAGCATTTTCAAATATTTCTAGGCCATCACCACAGAAAAACTTTTTCAAGCAGAAAGTAAACTCCACTACTATTAATATTAGAGCCAACTTTGGTAAGATAACAGAAAACATTTAATTCAAGACTACGACCTCCTTACAAATAGAGAAAATGAATTCAAACCTGCAAATTGGAGAAAATCCCTCTTATAAACCATCATAAAAATACGCAAATTACCTAGCAAGAGTAACATTCTGCACAAAATTCAAACTGAATACATCCAAAACTGAATTCATCACTGCACCTGCTCCCTGACCTATCTCATCATCCTACCAAATTAGCCTCTTTCCTCCTAGGTCCCCAGTTTTACTTAAATGGGGTCACTTCTATCCAGCTCCTCAAGCCAGCAGCTTTGAAACCTTTACTCATACTTTTTGGGCTTCCAAAATACTTTTACGGTAATTACTATAGGCGCTTATATTAAATCGTCACTTACTGGCCTATTAGTCTTACTTTCCCTTTAGACTGTGAGCCTCTCAAAGCTTGGGAACAAATTTGATTCATCTATGCATTCCTACCAATCCCTGACTCGGGTGCCTGGCTCCATCTGTACTTTTAATTTCACCTCAAGAATCTGCTTAAAATCAAGGGGAGTTGACTAAGTGTAACAGTTCACATTTATCTTCCAGTTTTCTTTCAAGAGCTTAAAGCTCTTAATATTAATTGCTACAATTAAAAAGTTCATAACTAGAAATTTAAAATAAATACAAGATGCATAAAGATACACTCTATTGAACATTCAATAAACACTTCTTACACAGGTACAATGGATGAACAACATAGACGTGGCTGTCCCTGTACTCACAAAACTTATAGGCCAGCAAGAAGACAATTAAATGAACACTAACAATGATGACCACTAAGTTTTATGTTAGGTAAAGGACCAGCATCATGCAAACACAAAGTAAAGGGATTTATTTGGTGTGACTCTCTCAGGACTATTTCCTATCTTATGAATTATATGGCTACCGCCCATCCTAATCCCACATAAACCAAACACACTGGGTTCAGCCAGGGAGGAGCCTTATTCTGCCAGGACAGCCCTGTACGTCAGACACACCCTCTTCTCCTGCCCAGTCAATGGCACAGAGAACTGCCAGGGTAGAGCCCAAACATCCCATAAACTCCTATTCCCACCTAAAGCTGATGTTATTAAAAACAGCCAGACTCCCAGGGGTTGATTAACTTACAAATCCCTAAGTATATTCTCAGATCATCCACAGAAACCAGAAAGTAGTGAGCTTTTCCAAATATACAGAAAGCAAATGATTCAATCAAGACACCACAGAGATTAAAAGCAGTTATCTTCTACCTACCAGGTTCATGAGAGCTTACCTCATTATGATCTCAGTCTTAACTATACAAAATTCCTATAAACTAAAAAGGAATTTATTTATGCTTCCTTGTGAAATTAAAAGGTCCTAGATTAACTGCATCTACAACTGCTAGACTATGAAACTCAACTAAAGGTGATATACAGAAATATAGTCCAGCTGAAAAATAAATAAAGCTCAACATACATCCCAAAAAATCACACAGAATACAAACACAAAGGAAGGATGGGTCTGCTTCCTACCCACAAAACTGTCGAACTTGCTCTGACAAATGAGTAACCAAGAAGCTCATCCCTGAACAAGATAAAGGGGGATGAATACAAGAACAAAGAACTCCTTTTATAGAGAGGAGAGTTGGTGGGGGCGGGTCAGGGGCATATGAATATATATGTATTTGTGTGTGTGTGTGTATTTAAATGTTTAGCCTCCTAGGTGGTTGCAAATAATACCAGCAATTCAGAAGACCTGCTGAAGGGGAAAAGAAAGTAGTCTAAATTCATAATGACTGGATAAACAAATCGGATCTATCCATACAATAGGATATTACTTGACAAAAAGGAATGAAACATTGACACACATAATAGCATGGATGAATCTCAAAATAATTATGTTGAGTGAAAGCCAGAAAAAAAGAGTGCCTACTGTATGATTCCATTTGTATAAATTTCTAGAAAATGCAAAGTAATCTATAGTAACGAGAAGCATTACCAGTGGTCACCCAGCGGTGGAGGGCAGGAGAGGCAGGAGGGAAGCAGCACCGAAGGGCATGAGCACTTTCGGAGGTGAGAGGTATGTTTATTATCTTTATTGTGGTGATGGTGTTATGGGTGGATACCTATGTCAAAACATCGAATTTTACACTTTTAATATGTACAGTTTATTGTCTGCCATTTATACATCAAGAAAGCTGTTTAAGTTTTTAAAAAAATAAATAAATTCACATTGACCATCTTTGGGTTTAACTGAAAACCTTACAATGTGAGTGAGACTACTTTTACTTTTGAAGGATATTTCATTTAAGTTACACATCACGCTTTGAGGGCTAGCAATTTTACAGATGTGGAATACCTCAATGTCTACACTGCCTCCCCATTCATCCTTTTCCTGGTTTAAAAGAAGCTAGAAGTATTACAGTGAAAATTCCCATCACTTCAAGTGTCTCACAGAGATTCTCTGGAACTTAATAAATGTCTGATTTTCAGAACAAAAGGGACCTTAAAGACCATCCAATCCAACTTTCTCAACTTAAAGAAGACAACTGAAGAGCCCAGCCTCTCCCAGGCAGTTCATTCAGCCCTGTGGCTGTGAGGTCAGCTCTATATTGCTGACACCTAACTTTGCAATTTTAGTGTTCACCTCTCCACTGAACTTCAGACATTTACTCAACCGCAAACTAAACCACCTCACTTCAATGTCTAGTTAAGTATCTAAAACTTACTGTGGCCAAAGGGGAACTCTTGACTCTCCTCACCACCAACTTCTCCTCCCCCAAGCTCACCCATTTCAGTAAATGTACCATCATAAACTCAGTTGCTCACCTCCTCCCTCCACACAGGGAATCCATTCTTAAGTCTTTAACCATGTCTTCAAAGGACATCTCCAAAGCTGCTCCAGGCTCCATCTCTACTGCTGCCATCATTCTCACCTAGACAGTGGCTCCTAAGGTCTCCCAATTTCCTCTTGCCTCAGTCAAGAACAGCAGCCACAGTTGTAGGACCATCAATCCCCAGACTTAAAATATTCTAACAGACTGCCCACCATGACTAAAACAAAAATCCTAACTCCTTGCTCTGCCCTAAAATAAGGAGGCCACCTCCACTAGCCAACAATAGTCTACAATATTCTCTCATTGACTACACTTCAACCACACTGATCTTCCCCAACATACCAAACTTATTTCTACCTCAAGGCCAAGACTTCCCCCATTTCCATCCCTGGAATACACACATATTTCACCATTCACATCTCAACTCAAATATCACATCTTCAAAAGCTTCCCAGACCGCAAAATCTAAAGTAGCATTCCCAATCACTTATCACAGACCCCATTTTACTGTCTAGTAAGTATCTAAAACTTACTAATACCTTACAGTACTTATCACTATCTAAAATTATCTTGTAAATTTGCTTACCTACTTATTATACTTGCTAATAAAATTTATTTACTTATTCATTCATTCATTACTGCTATGACTATCAGAAGCATTAGCCCAAATAAGAATTGTGATCCTTTCCTAATTTCACTTGAAAGCATTCATCTACAGGCACCTAAGTGCTACTAGGTAAAAAGCAACCACTCTTAAAAAAAAAAAAAAAAAAATTAATTTTGATCCTTTGGTTCATAAGCATGACGATTGGGTTTTCATGCTCATGTTTGAAATGTGCCTCCCTCAGACCTTTTTATGACTTGGGCACATTACTCCTCTGACGTTAAAAGAAAAGGAGGTTAATTTCAACTTTCTTATTAATTTTACAAGGCTTCAAATTATGCTTCTAAAGTACTGAAAAACTCACTGTATTCCTGGCCTATCTCATTATCATCAGATTTCAGTTCAATACAGTGTCAACTTATAGATATGCTGATGTAATTAGAAATTATACTGCCTCCCACTAAAATAGTATGATTTTTGATAAGGATCATGTCAATATAAAAAGTAATAACTGTTAATGATTAGCTTGGTATCTGAGACACCTTGCCTTTGGGATATTTAGTCATTAAGCACCTATATAACACACTATCTAAATGAGCCAATTTAAGCATTTTTAATTTCTTACTTTTTTTTTTTAGAATTTAAAAGTTTTCAGACACTGCTACCAAAAAAATCATAACCAATTATTTTGCCTCTTGATGTTACACACTGTAAATGATCTTGTAGTAAATCATTAAGATAATCACTGGAATGTACATTTCACAAGGACAGGGATTTTTATCTCTTTTGTTTGTTGTATCCCCCAGCACCTATTCCTGCCATATGATCAGCTTAACACAGAACCGTTGTTAAATACTTGCAAGTTCACATTTCGTTTCATCTTATGCAGATCACCATATTAACCCAAATTTAGAGGGCACTGCCGATGATATGTGTAATCTCTTCTTGCTATTGCTTGATGCCATTATAATATTAAGCATGAGCTGAACAGTAATTCTAAATCACAAGCATTTGACTTTCAAACTATACAGCAACATGTTGCAAACTGATGGCAAGAGATCAACACAGATTCTCTCACATACGGTGTGCTGAGGGGGCAGAACTCAACAAGGAGTCATGACACGCTGACCCCACAACTAAAACTCCTAACAGTGTCTGCTCTAGGGCTAGGAAGAAAGCCACAGATAGAAGACCACCTGTACACCCAGACTTCAGACTGCCAGATTAGCAAAGATTTACACCAACCCTCAGGTGAATGGTCAGTAGCTTTACATAGCTGATAAAGAAGGCCACCATAATTAAGTAGTCAAAGGCAGCAATTATGAATCATAGAAAAGTAGCTCCATTTTGAGGTGTGTTACAGGTAATTTATACTAATGATATTTAAAATAATCAAGTTTGTGAACAATGTACTTTAATATAAAGATTATCTCCAAAACACTACTCTTCACCTCACATTTCTAAGGAAAAAAAAAAAAACAGTAGAGATGCAACTAGTTTGCTGGGAACCACACATGACACAGTGTACACAAGTGGAAATACGTGCCACATGAATGCCACCTATCACATCACAGCAGGCTGACGACTGCAGATCTTAAGCAAGCAGCTCACTACCACCTAATAAACCCTAAACACAAATCCTCGCTCCAGCCTTGACCAAGTAACCTCAGGCATTTGCAATCTTTTTAATGTCACAGTTTCCTAATATGAAAATAAGAATAACCCTTATCTACATTTGCCGATTATGAAATTTATAAAGAAAAAGAAAAATGAACAAACATATACTTCTGATCCTTTGATCAATAGGATCTGCCCACCTGGCCAGCTGGACTGAGCTGGAGCAGGTTCAGACCCATTGGGAGAGCTCCAGTACATGGCAAGAAGATAAGAAAACAGGCCGTGATTTTAAAAACAAAACATTTTATAAAATTATTATGCATTATACCACTTCACATTCACCAAGATGCCTACAATCAAAAAGACAAATAACAACGTCAACAAGAATGTGGAGAAATTGGAACCCTCACGGGAATGCAAAATAGTAGTTACTTTGGAAAACAGTTCCTCAAAATGTTAGAAACAGTTACCACAGGACCCAGAAATTCCACTCCCAGGTATATACCCAAGAGAACTGAAAACTTAAATCCACACAAAAACTTCTACGCAAATGTTTCCTACAGCAGTATTCATCGTAGATAAAATGTGACAACTCAAAAATGTCCATCAACGAATGGATAAACAAAATGCGGTATATCCATATAATGGAATATTATTTGGCAATAATAATGTGTACTGATACATGCTCAGACATGGATAAACTCTGTAAACATTATGCTAAT
>RJWJ010029453.1:0-20617 GCA_004363605.1 Indri indri
CATCATACGTAACCTAAACACCTGTACCCCTATAAACAACAAACAATAATAAAAAAAAAGACCTAAAAAAAAAAAAAAGACGTTAATATGCTTGATTTAGTCAATTCTCAATTGGCAACCTCGTTAAAATTTAAAAATTTTGGTAAATGTCTAAAGAGCACAGAAAGACTTATAACAAATATTAAGAGTTTACATATTAGAATATATAATTTTACTTCTCTTCCTAACAAAAATGACAAAACCAGAACCCACATAAGTACTGACAATTTGCTTTCTCCTAAAGAAGTGATATATGGTAAAGTATTATTATTAATAAGAAAAAATTATAATAAACTGCTTCAAATATAATTGTTTTCAGTATCTACAAGTCTAGCTTTAGAAAATGCTTTTTAAAAAATTTATTTATTTTTATTTGTTTTTTCAGAGATGGGGTCTCTTCCTATCCCAGGCTGGAGTGCAGTGGCTTGATCATAGCTCACTGTAACCTCAAACTCTTGGGCGCAAGCGATACTCCCACCTCAGTCTCCCAAGTAGCTAAATATACAGGCGCACACCACCACACCCAGCTAATATTTTTATTTTTATTTTTCAGAGATGGGGTCTTGCTATGTTGCCCAGGCTGGTTTCAAACTCCTGGCTTCGATCAATCCTCCCGCCTCAGCCTCCCAAAGTGCTGGGATTTCAGGCATGAGCCACCACATCTGAAAGAAAATACTTATAATTAAAATTTTTTTCATAGACTTCAAAAATTAATTTTTAAAGAAAATAATTTTTAGAACTGTCAAATAAAATAAGTAAGCAGCAATAATAATTTTAATTATCTCCCCAAACCTGTAACAGCTCCCAATTTCTATCATAAAGATATTATTTTGCACATAAATATTCTGCATCCAGAGCTTAGACATTATATTTTTCTTGCTCTTAAAAATAATTTGAAAATGAGCACTTCACCCATTCATTTCAGATTCAGAGTATGAGAAACCACCACTGTGATGCAAATATTTTCCTCACATCTGGTAAACAACATGTGTATGTCAACTTATCTGATCAGAAAGTATCTCCACTGAAATAAAGACTTACATTTTTTTTCAAGTTCCCCAACCCCAGTAATTTCTTATTTCATCTGTTTGCATAAGAACACAGTAAAGCAGCGTAAAATATAACAGAATATTAGGGGACTAAGACAACAGAAGACTGTATGTAGGCTGAAAATAAAATCCAAACCTAAATGTCTTTCTTAATTTTGATACAATATGATAAAAACTACTGGCTCGTATTTTCAAGGCTTGGATTTTGGCATATAATCTATGCAGGCAAACTCCGATCAAGACCTTTGTTACCTTTTTCTTCCTCTGAAAGTTCTTCTATTGGTTCCAGAATGTGCGATGAGAATGCCTGTTCTGTTAACGAGGAAAAATAAGAATAGTACAAACAGGATAATAGCAAAGAAACATCGGCTTCCTTTCAAGCAATTTCAAAGATACAATTCTATGGTGTTAATCATGCCTAAACAGCAATAATTTACTGGGAAAAAAATATTGAGGCACTCAGTTAAAGCTGGTCACTTTTTCATGGTATCTTCTATTTCTATGTATTTTCCATTAACTCCACTCTGAGGAAATTATATTTTTAAGTAATTAAGTTAAAGTTTCTCACTCATGAACTGAATGCTTGGAATGAGTCTTTTAAGACACAAGGGCACAAGTGCAAAAGATCTTTGTCACTTATAAAATATTTTGATCAAGTGGCTAAATAGAAAATTGATGAAAATATTTTGATTACAAAAAAATTTAAAAATTCCTGAGGCCCTGGGATTCCCGCTTATTGCCTGCCCCCAGCGCTAACCCCAGGGTCTTCCAGTGGTAGGACCAAGAAGATAAACAGGTGAGCACAGGTGAGAGGTCACCTGCAACACTAGGGGCCATTCTTATACATCTGCCTATCCCTAAGCTGTCTTTCAAGACCCAGTCTGCTCCTGGAGAGCCTCCAAGGCAAGGCTGTGGGCTGGAAAAGGCCCTGACCCCACATCTGGGCAGAGGAAGGAGGACTCTCCCCAATCTCACCCCACAACAGCAACTACTGGGAGAAGAAGTCTCTGGGTGACATTTCCAGTTACATGCATACACAAGGACCCTGCTCGCAGCATTAATAAAACTGAACCCCAGCCTGACGAGGGAAGGGTATTTCCTTCATGGGGAAGGTCAAGTTTTGGGTGAAGGTTTAATGATGGCGGTCAAGCATTAGACATGGGATAAAACACAACTAGCAAGGCTGACTTACAGGTGTGCGGGTCACTCACTTTCAGTTTGGAGACTGACATAGGGCACCTCCCCCCTAGCTGTCCACCTTCACTGCCAAGGTGGAGGCCATTCCACTCTACCACAGACCCCCGAGTGGGCAATGGGCCGGGGTAAAGACAGCCAACACTGACCGAGTGCTCACCAGGTGGCCAGGCAGAGATCTAAGAGCCACTTATAAGTATTTAGGATTTAATGTCTCCTGCTTTGAAGGCCTGATTTTTAGTTTATTAAAGGGTGTTTTTAGTATGCTATTTTAGATAGACAATAGGTAGATAGATGAACAGACTGATTATAAGTAGGTTCTTACATCTTGCCCAGCAACCTAGTCGGCATGTCTAACGCGGGCTGTATGGGAGAAATGCACTTTAAACTACTTTCAAATGAACTTCTGGAACAGCCTATTACTAAGTAGGAGACCAGCTTAAAGTTTCTCACTCATCAACTGAATGCTTGGAATGAGTCTTTTAAGACACAAGGGCACAACTGCAAAAGACCTTTGTCACTTATAAAATATTTTCGAAACATGGACATGGCCCCGTGAAGGAACATTTAAGTCCATCCAGGTATTATACCACAACGCTGAACACGAAAATGCGCTTTTCAAATTTGTTGTTCAGCCTTGAGTAAAATTATACAAATACATTATTTCACTAGTTTGAACTGCTGAAAATAGAGATTTAAAGAGGACAACTAATTTCAGTTTTTAAAAAGTCGCATGGTTTGCATTTTATTGTACTTTATGGAAATGACAAAAATAAGGTTCTGAAGAAAATATTGACAAAATCTTCACACACATATCATTATATTACAAGGCTACTCCTATGACTTATTTCTCTAGAGGCAGGAAAAACCGGCAGAGTTCTGACCTGTTTCCTTCTGTGCGCACAACGGGAGTTCTGGGAGAAGGGTGGATTCTTGAACCTGGCTGTTAGAAAGCAGGGCTGGGGAAGTGACAATGATCAAACCCCAAATCCCCAAACAAGCAGGCAGATGTTCCATGTGGGGTGGGAAGGGCCTGCCATTCTTGTGCTTCGTAAGCCACCTGTCCAGCCTCCAAATGTCCCAGCTCCTTTCCTGAGCTGAGATCTGTCTTGAGGCTTCCAGAAAAATCCTTACATCACTCTCCTACTATCACCTGCAGAAGAAAGGCTCACGGACCTCTCCCTGGCCCCACGCTTTCCCCCACTGGCTGGCCTCTGGCTGGACTTCACCATCCCTACCCTAGCAGCCAAATGTGCCCGGCATTTCCTTCCTCAGTGGCTCCTGCCTCGTGGGACCTCACAACAGCCCACTGAAGGAGCCATCACCGCTCTCCCCGCTGGGCAGGCAAGGCCACCTAAGCCCGTGGCTTCGTGAATCGGCTGTGAATCCAGACTGCCTGCTTCCGAAGTTCAGATTCTTGACTGTGGGGCAATAAGCCTCCCTACTGGCACTCCCTAGCTTGTCTTCTTGACTTCTCCAAATGCCACCGCTGTCCACCCATTATGGGAGAGCACCATGCTTTGTCTCTTCCCTCGTCCTGGCCCTCAGTCACTCCCCAGCTTGGATCCCCACAGCCCAGCTCTTCAATTCTGCACGCCCAGACTCAAGAACATTCAGCGGCTACACACTGCCCAAATGACTCCTGAGATCTGCAATCTGGCACTCAACGGCTGCCAAGAATGGCCTTGACCAACCTTACTTCCCTCAAATCTCTTCTGCATTGTCTCTGCTCAGCCAGGTAATGACTCTGTACCTCTAGGTCATATCTCTTGCCTTCCTGCTTCCTTTTCCTTCTACTGTTTGCTTTGCCTAGGATGCCATCCCAACATGTCACCTCCTACTCAGCTCAAAGGCAAATGTCAGCTGCTCTGGATCTTCCAAGTGGAGCAAATCTCTGTGTTGCTACGATACTCATTTTGTTTATCAATGGCTCTCACCTCGCACCATAATTATAAGCATTTGGTCTCCTTTATAGACTGTAAGTTCCTTGGGGGCAGACTCTGTTTCTGATCATTTCCGTGTCTCTGTCGTGCCCAGCCTTGGCCTTGCACAGAGGAGTGGCCCATAGCTATCTGTCACTGCCCAGTGGTCTGTGAAGGAAGGTAGAAAGGAAGGGGCGGGACACCACTGGAGAAATGGCCTAATGACAAGTGGCATGTTAACTCCTCTGTAAGATTCTCCTGAACTTTCCTGGGATATACACCTAGGATGTCAGCCACATCCAAATATTTCCTCGTGTGACTGCATGTAAGCAGGGTCCCCTGACAGGGATCAGTCCCATTCTCCTTTTGAGGGTCTAAGACTAAGACTTCCTTTCGGTGCACCCCACCCCACTTCTGTAGTTCTATTCGGGCCGACGGCATTCGGAGGGAGAAGCCATCTTTCTTCCCAGTAAGAGCCACGGCGCCAGAACTCCAGAATACACCACCCGTCACACATTGGACAATAAACTACTGCTTGAACCGAAGGGCTGTATTAGGTCTCCATATTTTAAGATGTAAAATATTTACTTTGAGAACAAAACATAATAATTAAAAAGTCTAATAAAACGTTTCTGCCTTTTGGAAACCAATTATGACATACTTAAAGGCTCAGGGCAGCTTTCCCATTTCTAATTTCTAGTTTTTGCGGCTCTTGTTCTAGCTATACAATTAAAGTCAGGCATACATAAACCCTTCGCAATTTATAGACCTAATTAAAGGAGTGCTCTACATGTAGGCAGAACCTAGTGGTGCCCAGAGGCTTTGGAAAAAGTGATTATTTTGCATCCTCGCTGCTAAAAGAAGCCAGTCATTTTGCCTGGCCACTCTAAAAGGGGACAACGTTATCAGGCAAGGCAACCCAAGCGGCATATGGGTCAGTTTAACAACAACAAAGTATACTTGATTTTCTGGGCACTGTAATACCATGATTTAGGCACAACTCCATGAGCAAAGTGTTCTCCAGTGGTGAAAGTACTACTAAAAAATGACTTTGAGGTTTTTCCCAGGAAAAACTTACAGCAGTGGCTGGCAATCAAGCATGACTGTTTATTTTCTCCAGAACCTGCGTGTCATTCTGTCGACTGCCTTAGCACGAGAACTCACTGCCTCTGTTATTCAGCTGGGCAGCAAAGTCGAAAGCAGGGGAGTGATCAGAGCCCCCCGTTTTTACCTAGATCCCCTCAGGACAGAAGTGCTGCAATGTTGGCTCCTGGCAGCTGGCAATGGTGTCCCTTCCCTCAGCTGAAGGGAGCAGCTATCCTCTCCTCGGGGCAGCCCATGTCTGAACACAGACAATCCGAAGTGCCCATCCCAGCTCTACAGCTCGCAAGCAGGGTCGGTGGAGGCCTCCACTGCAGCTGTGTCTGGGTTCAATGTCCCCTTCACCCAATCCTGCTTCCCCCACAAGTGCTGTCTGAATGGCATCTCCCAGTAAACCTCCCAACTGTAAACCTCTGCCTCGGAGCCTGTTTCCCAGGGAACCTGACCCCAAACAGTGAGGAATCACATTTTTCATGGTGAAGAACCTCGTCAAGTTTTGAGACAGAACAAAGGATGGAGGGTAACCAGCCTCAGGAACCTTAAGTAGCCCATGACTGACCTCCCTGCCCTGGGCGAGCTGGCCTGGCTGCGTGGGGGACATCGGCAGGCCCCGGCCTAGTCCCCTCCCAGCTCCTGCCACGGAGATGCTCACAAATCAGCTTTGATCTCCACCCAAGGGCTGTGGGCCCTGCGCCAGGTCTGGCTGGCATTTAAAACTAGCATTTCAATCCCAGCAGATGCCAGGAAGGGGATATGACTGATTTGTGCAGCCCTGGGTCAATCAGGCCAGGGTCTACAAGGAACACGTGCTTTAGAAATGATAGATTTGCCAGGACTCTCGAATTAACCCCAGACAGCTCAATGTACCTACTCGGTGTATCTGCTTAGCAATAAAAATATATGACAAAGAAAATATGGACCTTTTATAATGTCATATAGAAGGCTAACAATAATAAAGTCGGGGGAAAAAAAAAGGAAAAGAAGCTAAAACACACTCGAAATACAAAAGAGAAGTGGCCAGCAATGCTTTACAAAAATCAGCCCTAAAAAAGGAGGCAACAGAGAGGTTTTAAACCTGCCATAAAATAATAGGAATAGAGAATGAATTGCCAGAGATAATTTTCTTGTATATTCAATGTTAAAGCTAATTTATATATGTCCAATGTGCATTTTCTCTCTGTTCCTGGTCCAAAGGGAAAAAACTGCATGCTCTAAACACTTGTAAATAAGAAGATCCAATGCATGGGGAATTTATACAGCACATATTGTGATCACTACTTAAGACAACTAATCTACCTGAAATGGTCTTAGAAAAAAAAAATAGGGTGCAATAAACACTTCACGAGTCAGTCATCAGTAAAGAGGATTAGGATTATTACTAAAGACCACAATATTTAAAAAGACAAAAAGTCCTACTAAACTGACCCGTTAGATCATGGATTTAAGCCTAACCTTTTAAAAGGCCAACAATTAAAGTGTAGTAATCATTAGATTCCAGAGCATCTGTAAGTGAGACAGGAAAAAGACGGTCCTCTTCCCATCCTAACTCATTTGTAACATACAGCGGAGTACAGGAAAACGCCATATTCGAGAATATACTATGAAAACTGTAAGCACTTCAACTGTATAAAAAGTGAAGTATGGCTACAAATACTCGCCCCATCTACTGTATCTTGTTAATAACAATTATCACCCTTTTGATCTGGTCCAAGAACCGAATCCTGGCAGTGATTTCATCCAGTGGTTCCTACTTATTTCCTTTGGTTCCCCTCACGTGTCTTTTCTAGATTTTCCCAACCAATCTTTGAAACTGTTTGTTTAAAGAAGGTGACTTGTCACCACACTGAAAGTTATAAAAACAACCACATATGCCCTGTGGCATGGCTGGTTGGCTAGTAGCAGGTCACCCTCATTCTTACCCAATACCTACCATTTTCCACAAAAATCATAATCAAAGTACTATTCAAAGGTAAAATTTCTATTTGTGAGTCTGGCAATATATACATTTCACACTTTATGACTTTCAGTAGAATTACATATGAAGACTGCAGTTTTAATAACTGTTTTGCAATACTAAAATGCTTCCTGTTTTACATAATTACCCCCAACAGAAGCACTTTTGGTTAATAAGTTATCTAACTCAGAGTGGCAAGTGCACATAAAATGCTGAAACTTACCATGTGCCATTGTTAGGCTTGATTTAGCTTCCAAAGTCGGCGGGGCTGAGGCATTCACTGAAATGGCACAAAAAAAAAAAGCTCACAGGTTCCATAATTAAACCACAAGCATCTGAACATGATGGTAACCAAATACTCCTCATGCTAGTCAAGATACGTAACAGACCATAAGAGGCAGACATTTCAAACGACAGAGATAGTACATAACTAACCTAAACCAACTTTGAATAATAACTTTATTGAAATATAATTCGCTCTTTTAAAATATTCAATTCAGTGGTTTTTAGTATATTCTCAGAGCTGTGCAACCATAACTGCTATCAAATTTTAGAATATCTTTGTCACCGCTACCCCCAAAACACCTGTACCCATTAGCCATCACATCTCATTTCTCTCCCCTCCCCAGCTCCTGGCAACGATTAATCTGCTTTCCATCTCTGTGAATCTGCCTGTTCTGGATGTTTCATATGGTAAATGGAGTCATACAATATGGGGCCCCTTGCATCTGGCTTCTTTCACCAGTTTTCCAGGTTCACCCACGTTGCAGCATGTATCAACATCGGCATGTATTTTTATGGCCAAATGACATTGCACTGTATGAACAGACTACATTTTTTTTTATCTGTTCATTAGCTGATGGACATTGAGGTTGTTTCCACTTTCTGGCTAATATGAATAATGCTGCAATGAACATTCATGCGCAATACACCGATTTTGAAAGTACTCCAACCCCTGGGCTGGAAGACACCAGGTGAAGACATTAATTCAGCCACAGCCTTTAGAGAGGGGCTTACCTGACTTAAATAAGACTAAACACTATTTTAAATTTCTCCAGAAAATTAGATTCCACGGCCTCCCTTCCAATACTTGACAGTCTTAACTGAGGGCCCTCCCTGGGCTTTTATGTTGTCCAGTGTGTTTTCACTAAACAACAGTTGTCTTTTAGTTTACTGTCACTTTTTCTAGTTTATTAAGATAGACCTTTAATTCTAATCCTACCTTAAAAGGGGCCACAAACCCCAGCTACTTCGATGGGCATACATTTTTCTGTTGTTATAACGGCTACTGGTGAAAGCGTTCAACTAACTCCTGTTTGTAAATTGCTAACAACCTCTGGAAATAAGGCTTTCGAACCCATTTGCAACTTGTATAATCCAGAACACGGTTTGGCAAACTGCAGCCCCTGGGACATACCCAGCCCACTGCCTGTTTTTCTTGGGACACAGCCTAGCTCGTTCATTTAAATATTGTCTATGGCTGATTTTGCACTTACAACGGCAAAGTTGAGTAGCTGCAAAATGGACCATCTAGCCTGTGAAGCCTAAAACTGTCACTTCCTAGCCCTTTACAGGAGAAAAGAAAAACCAGAATATTAACTATTTCTGGTATAGATATTATTCCAGCTTACAGAATTAAAAGCTAATCTTGTTAAAATTGATCGTGACCAGGTCTTCTTCCTAAACTATTGAATTCATTCCCTTGTTAAGGAAGAGTAGTAAATCAGGTCTAGAATGACTGACTAGTGTCTACATCACCAGTGGCGTACGGATTGGTGGGTCGACAGGTTTTATCATGCCTGCCTCACATTACACATTACAGACCCTTCCTTTTGCTGGGTATGGGGTCTGATTGTTGCTTATCTCTTAAGCTGTCTTTCACTTAATGATTTGGATTTTCTGATCTTAACACTTTAGAGCATATGTGTTTTCTTTTAAGTAAAGAGACATTTCCCTGGCATCACGAGGGCCTTGGCTTTTAGATCCTTTTCCGTGCTGGGGGGAGAAATGGGAACGCGCCAACCACCCTTTCTTGCCTACTCATCACAACGCACAGAGATCCCACTTTGAAGGGACCCTGTCTATGCTCCCTTTCCCCCTGGAATTCTCTAGAGCTAATGGCATCCACATTTTTTTGACCATGTGCTCCAGTCAGTAAAAGTTACCCCCAACATACATATATTTATTTAAATAAATTGTACATGCACTATGATGCAAATAATATGTACTTTTTAAAACAGAAAACAATTTGAAAAATTTAAAAGGATAAGATTCTTGTTAATATATAAAAAGAACTTCTAATAATTTCTTTCCCCTATTCCAACAGATCATTTTGCATACCTCCAGGGACTCTGAACACCCCGTTTGGAGAAAAACCACTCTCACTAAACAGAGCTTTGGTATTTTTTTCTTGCTTGTGTATTTGAGCTTAGTCAGCTGATGAAGATTTTTTTGCTTAAATAATTTAATCTCTGGACCTTCCCATCCTTCTCTGAAATGTGTTTTTTTAATTTTATAAGATGTGTTTAAGTCCAGCTTCTCCTCTCCCCTCAGCTCTACTCTTGGCACTTAAACTCCCCATCACCTCCCAACCTCTTTAGCCGCCAGAAGCAACATCAAGAAGCTTCAAGAGGCTGGGCACCGTGGCTCACGCCTGTAATCCCAGCACTCTGGGAGGCTGAGGTGGGAGGATCACGTGAGGCCAGGATTTGGAGGCTGCAGTGAGGTAGGATTGCTCCGCTGCACTCCAGCCTGCGTGACAGTGAGACTCTGTCTCTAAGGAGAAAAAAAAAAAAAAAAAAAAAGAACTTCAAGAAGCACCTGAAAAGACTGAGCAGTTAAAACATTAGCGTTTTCTAGTCAGTTGTGCCAAATTCCAAAATGCGCTCATTAATGTCCTTCGGTCACTACGCAGTCCCCTCATGAGTCCTGGGGCCACATGCGTGGTGTCCTCACCCAGTGCCCAGCCTCAGTCCTGGGCTCCTCTGGCACAGATCCCTGTGCACGTCCATCTGACCCCGCGCCCACCAGCACCAGCTCCCTGACCCCCTCCACCCACAGATCTTTCCCGAATGGAAGTAAAGATATTTCAACTACTTAACTGTTATCTTAATAAAAAAAAAATCTGTCAGTTTCTAAACTGTAAAGATTATGTCTTTTTGGTTTCCTGCTGAATCTTGACAGCTCTGGGAGACAGACCAGATGGCCAAGCTGACTGCAAGAGAGGACAGACAGAACACCTGTTCAAAGCTGGCAGCAGCAACAGTCTCAGCATTGCCAAAATGTGGTGGCCACCACAGGCAGCAGCATAGTCACACAGTGAGTGTGTCACTTTGCGAAATCTAAAAGTATAACCCGGAGTGATGCCAAGGAATTTTTAGTCATCCCTTTACAAGGCAAATTGCGCAATACTATTTATGGCTAATCAAAATCACCACATAATCACGCGGATATTTACAGTCCTGGGTTTTAGAACTAGGTCAAAGCCTTGAATCAAAATAAATCATTATGCAATTTCTCAACACATTGGTTTTCAAAGAAAAGTCTCTAAAAATAACAAATAAATAAAAGACATGTTTTGGTTTAGTATTTTAAAGATACCTTTAGAGCCCTGAACCTCCTATAGAAACTTACCAGGTGCGGCTGGGGCAGTTGGCTTAGATTCAAAAGTTTGCCAGGCTAACGGAGTCCCTGAAATGACAAAAAAAAAAAAAAAAAAAATGAATGAGTAACAAAAATCACAAGCTACAGATTAAATTTTGGCAGCCCTAATTTTTATTGCCCAGAAAAACAACAAATAAAATGTACCAATATATAGTTTCTCACCCAAGAGAATAAATACGTTTAACATAAATCCTTTTAAACTTAAAATTTTTTCTAAAATTGCTTTTCAAATATTTATGATATCTGAGTAAATTATACACGTAACTCTCCCTACCTGAGCTCTTGCTATTCGAAGAGAAGTTAAAGGGAATCACAACCCCTTATCAAAAAACAAGAGGGAGGAAACTCAGCTCCTACACCCCAGGACTGACCCTGAGTTGGCATCCCTTAGGTAGACAAAGATTCCTTAACAACCTGAGACGTGCAGGAGCCAAGACTGGAGTCACTGAGAGGCAGACCGCAGAAGGTGAGCTTTTAGGCTTTACTAAGAGACCCTGCACCTGTGGCCTCCCTGCTCCCTTATGGTCTGGCTCTTGAATGGTACAGAGACTGGCAGGCTACCATTGCTGCAGTCAGTGGGCAGTGTATACCTGCACTGTGCTTTCACCCCAAACCACCACAGAGTAAGAGTTTAATATCAATAACAATAGCTATCACTAATGAGGGCTTAACAGGTGTACTTCACATTATCCCACTTAATCCTCATAGTCAACCTATGATACAGTAACTATTTGCTATGGTTTCAATGTCCCCTCCAAAACTCAATGGCCATTTTAACAGCGTTATATGCAACAGTGGCAGAAGCATATTAGTTATTGCAGGAGTAGGTTTCTGATTAAAAAGGATGAGTTCGGACTAATTTCCTCTCTCTGTCTTGCATGCTAGTGTGCCACGTGATGCCTTCTACTGTGGGATGACCCTTGCCAGGTGCAGGCACCATGCTTTTGGACTTTCCAGCCTTCAGAGACTTCAGTTCTTTACAGATTACCCAGTCTGTGGTATTCTATTATAGCAGCACAAAAAGGGCCTAAGACACTATTAACATTCCTACTTCAGAGCTGAGCAAACTGAGGCAGGGATTCACAAAGCTACAAAGTACTAGAGACAGACTTGAACCCAGTCTGTCTCCAGATCCTGTGCTTTTTTTAATCATAACTCTGTCTGTCCTACAGTAGATAAATTAAGAGGTAAATGGTTACTGAGCAGGTGTTATGTGCATAATTGTATTTTGATAAAAATAATGAAACCACTAAATGATCATTTAGATTTTTAGAATTCCTCAACTCTCTGGGTAGTGGTAAGCAGATCTCCCAAATAAAATAATAGAGGATAGATCTCCCAAATTAGAATCACAAGAGGAATGCCATCTTAGCACACATAAACCAGCAGGGCCCACATTCTTCTGCTGCCCAGCGCAGCCAGGGAGGCTCAGCTCACCTCCAGCACTGAGATCTTGTGCACTTACCTTTGGGTTCACTGACACCGTTTAATGGTTTACTGGCAAACTCTTTAATCTGCAAAGAAGAACAGTCTTTTATTGATACATGTTTGAAACTAAACAGGAACACACTGGATAATGGACAGATAATGTTAGTGAATTAACCTTTTCACTAAATCATCTAAAGACACAGGGCACGTGGATTTAAATGCACAGAAGCAAAAGTGTTATAAAAGCAGCATTTGGACTTGGCTGCTCCTCAAAGTAATTACCAAAAAAATTTCTTACGTACCTTCAAATCAGATTAATTTTCAATTTTAACTGAATAAATCTGCTCTACAGGATTTTAAAATACCTTTTAAAATTTTATTTTATTGTATTTACTTTTATGAGTAATCACAAGGGGAAATATAGTCTATCTTCTTTACCTTATACCACTTACAAATGCTCTGAACTAAAAACATATGTTCTTTGATAAACCGCATTGCTAAAAGAAGCATGGTGCCAAGCTACCACCAGACGTACCTGCTGTTTCTGAGTTATAATCAGCTCATTCTGCTCCTGGAGTCTCTGCCCTAGCTCTTCTAACCTCTTCTTGTAGAAAACATTACTTGCATTTAGATCGTCTATCATTGAGGTTCGAAGTTTCTCTATATGTGACAGGAGCTGAAAAAAAATTAAGAAAGGCATGTGTCTGCAAGCTGCACATAACATCTCTTTATTCTGCAGATTTCATGTACGTGCCCTGCCTTCTTTGCTGGCCTTGTGCTCTCCGTGCACATCAAGTTGAATCGATCTTCGATTGAGGCCCTGGCTGTACCAGGTGCTTCATCTGGGTTCCCAGGGAGTCCATGCCCCAAGACAGACAGCGCTGATACTGTGGGCAGCTGAGCCAACTCGAGCACGTTACATGGAATAACACACAAGGAGCAATGATAAAGGATGAAGGCTTCTCCCTCAGAGCTCTCTTCTCCCAGAGCTACGCCCACGCCTCCACACCGCGCTTCCCATGCAGTCCTGCCCTCCCCACGTCCACACGCACCACCCTGGGCCCGAGAACACATCTTACTTATCTTTATATTCCCAGCAACTGGCGTAATCCCTGGCCCTTAGCGAGTTCTCAAAATGTTTACTGAGAAAAGAAAGGGGGGTGGTAGGGAGTAGAGGAAAAGAGAAAGGAGGGAGGAGAGGGAAGTAGGAAGGAGGGAAAGAAAAGGAGAGATGCCAGGACAGAGAGGACCAAAGATGCAGAGAGACTTAGTGTCAGGGACTCATCTTTAGAGAGTCCCTAATGTCAGGGAACATCATATACAGGACAAAAAGAATTCAAGAGGAATTTATTTTCAATAATTAAAAAAAAGGCTCTTAAAGCCATTTCAGTAGTTTCTTAAACAGAGAGGTTTAAAAAACAAACAAACAAAAAAAAAAGCTTGAGGCCAGGCGTGGTGGCTCACACCTGTAATCTCGGCACTTTGGGAGGCCAAGGTGGGAGGACTGTTTGAGCCGAGGAGTTCAAGGTCAGCATGGGCAACACAGCAAGACCCACTATCTCTACAAAAAAATTAAACAATTAGCCAGGTGTACTGGCATGCACCTGTAGTCCTAGCTACTCCAGAGGCTAAGGCAGGAGGATCATTTGAGCCCAGGAGTCCTAGGCTGCGGTGAGCTGTGATCACACTGCTGCACTCCAGCCAGGGCTTTAGAGTGAGACCCTGTCTCAAAAAAAAAAAAAAAAAAAAAAAGCTTGGTAATTGTGGCAAAGGACATTTCAAGTCTAAGGCCTGGAAGTGGAGACAGAATGTGCAGAGCTAATAAAGGGGTAGGAAGTAGCTATGCCTGAGATGAGCATATAAGAGCACCTAGACGAGCATTTCCTATTTTGCCTGTTTTTTTAAATTGACACTCACTATGCGCTAAATGCTGTGTTAAGCACTTTATCTTGTTTAATCCACACCACAATATTGTGGATACGTGTTGTGGCTCCATTGTACAGATGAGGAAACTCAAGTCTAGAGTGGTGAAATGACCCAAATTCAGATAGTTGGAGGGAGCAGAGCCCAGAATTGAATGCCCACGTCTGGCTTCCAAATCGACGCTCTCAGTCAACACACTACACAGTCCTGCCTCTGAAGTGCTCTTGCTCCTATGAGGCTGGACAAGCACTGGGTGGACCAGGCTAGAAAGCTTTTCTGGGTGAAGTCTAAAAAGAACCCTCCATATCCTAGGGGATACTAAGAATCTTCCCCAAGCAGGGCGCTGCCAAGAACTTTCACTACATTTTTACAGACTTCTGGAAGAGTAACCCCAACAGCAGCCTAGGAAATGCTAAGCCAGAAAAACAGAAGGAAAAGCCAGTAAAAGCATCCAGGGTTCTGGGTGGAGGTTTAGGGTCTTGGACCTGGTCAACAATATGGAGAGTTGCTCCAGGCCCCAAGAAAGGGGGATAAAGGGAAAAGTAAGGGATGACATCACTTCGATATAGGAGTAAAGAATGGACCAGAAAAGTGTAGAAGAGTCTAAACAAGAGACAGCCAGAAATTATTTCAACAAGTTCGCAGCCCATGAGCCCCTTTTTGTGCTCTCCCATTTCAAGTTCTACTCTTTCCTCTACCCGTGCACATCACCCCATCTCCTTCGCTTCTTTACGTGACCATTCCACAACCTCCCAAGCCCTTGAGAGTCTGCCGTTGAGTCAAAAGGGCATGCCATCACTTACCTGTGACTCCCTTTGAACTCCTACCCGTGTTATTTAAAAAGAAAAAAAAAAGACTGCCAAGAATCTAGGTAGAGCAATAAAAAGTTGGCAAATGCAACTTCCCCTAAACAGAGAAATACAATATGTGCATTGTGGGAACAGCAGGCACCAATCATGTGGAATAATTAATAGTTAGGTCTCAGGCAGAGATTACTAAACCTGATTGAATTCACCCCTCTGTTAGGGTTTAAGAGAAAAGAAGGGAGAAGTAAGCAGCTTCTGAGGCAAAGCTGACGAGGGAGCAGCGAAGCCTGGCGGCGGCACAGAAACTCCCACAGTCCCGGTACTCGAGGCCGCACACCTTGATTGGGACTGGGAAAGGCCTCACCTTCTGCCTCCGTACCCCCAACAGTAAGTCTTTCCATCACAACTTGCAGTGATAAAATGTAAAAACTGCAACTACCGTTCTGTTCCAGCCAGAAGACCACTGACATTCCCACAGCTGCCTGGAACACAGTGGGCTTTAAAGGAGCCAGGATTAAAAAAATCACCTCCTATGAATAAGGAAACCTGGGTTCTGTCCCTGAAAACCAATGCTATAGAGATGCCTTGAAGATCAGGGACTTCAATGATCTCAGAGCAGTGGTTCAAACCACAGATCCAAAACGGAATAGCTCAGGTTCGTTTTTTCCAAAATCTGCATTTCCCAGATTACCTACTGAGTCAGAATCTTCTCGGAGAGTAGAGCCGGGAATGTGTACTTTGGAAAAGTCTCGGGTAATTGTGAAGTGCATCCCTGGTTAGGAACTACTACCTCAGAGCATCTCGAAGGAAACATCCTGTGTCCTTACAGAAAAGCAACCTCTTGAAGCTGTCGCTGCCTGGTCTCCCGCCTTGCCAGCTCAGGGCCTGCAGCCACAGAGTGCGGTAAGTCCTCAAGAAGAAGGGGCCTGGATTCAAGTGCCAGCGACCTGGGGCAGGACAGCATCTTTCTAAGTGTCTGTTTCCTCATCTGTCAAATGGGTAACAGTACCTACCTCACAGAAATCTTAGAAGGATTAAGTACATAGTAACTACAAATACATAATTTATTCCTAAATGCTCCCACTGTGAGTCCACTGGTGTGCTGGTTAAGCAGCTTTCAAAAAACAAAACAAAACTCTGATTGAGAAGAAATGTGCACATTCACAGCTCCGGGACACCAGTACATGCACTGTACTAACAGGCCACTTTTACTTCCATGTAACACAGACGGACGACAGAGAATACTCCTTGCACCATGGAGCCACCTGTGGTGCAGAGAAACTATCAATACCATCCACTGATCCTGGGACCCCGCATCTCTGCTGCCACAGACAAAACATGCTGGAAGTGAACATCAGTGTCGTAGCTACACAGTCATTGCCGTGAGCGATGGCTCCCGGGTCCACGATGGAAACCTAGACTGGTGTCCTAGAGCAGATGGTGCTTACAGCCACAGACCACCCTTTCAACCCTACTCCTCCGAACTCTGCAACTGGCATTTCTCCGTCCACAAAAACAAGGCTGGATGATCCCCTTGTTGGACGTCTAGCTTCCTTCCACGTTCATTCAGCAAGTATTTAACGAGGGCCAACCACACTTTAGGCACATTAGCGGGTGCCAGGAAGACAACGGAGAGGTAAATAAAGCCTTTCCCCCAGAGCGCTAATGATGGGGTTGAAGAGACAGACAATAAACAAGCAAACTATTTAAAATAGTGATCAGAGCTGCAATTGTGAAGTGGTGAGAAAAGGGAAGGGACTGCCTACTGGGATGGAGTGACATCAGGTGACCAGAAAACGGAGCCCAGAGGAAGGGGCAGCGGGCAGAACTGTCAGATGGCCCCCCAGGCTGCACTTGCTAGCGTGTGCGCCCTGTGCGATGTGGTCCCTGGGGTCGGGCAGGACCCGTGAAGTGCTTTTCACCAGCAGAATACGACAAAGGTGAAGGGACTTGGCAGACGCAATTAAGGTCCCTAATCTGCTGACTTTGAGTTAATGAAAAGGAAGATTACCCCATGTGGGCCTGTCTTATTCAGGTGAGCCCTTTAAAAGAATTTCCGGGCCTTTCCTGAAGGGGGAGAATGAAAGGCGGAGAGAGTCTTCTAGCTGGCCTGGAAGACGTGAACAGCCAGGCTGCGAGCTGTATGGAGCAGGGGTGGCGGCTGGGAGCCGAGGGTCTCAGCCCTTCGGTTAACCACAGGGAGCTCCACACGAGGTCACAGCCCGGCTGACGCTCTGAACGCACCTTGTGAGTCCCTGAGCCCAGCCCAGCCGTGCCTGGACCATCCCGTGGATAGCGCAGCAAGAAATGGCATGTCATTGTAAGTCACTCAGTTATGGTAATTTGCTATACAGTATAGAAAACTCTCACAGCGGGGGTAAGGAGACAGCCATGTAAAGAGCAAGTGGAAGGGGTTCCCGGCATGAAAACCATGTATAAAGAGACAGAATGTTCTAGAAATTACCAGAAGGCCATTGTTGCTAGAGGAGGTTCAGAGAGAGAGAAGATCAGGCTGAGGCTACAGTGGCAGTCAGCAGCCAGACTTTCGTGCCCGCTCTGTGGAGAGCAGATTAAGAAAGAGGAAGGTTGGAACCGGGAAGAACAGCCCCTGGGGCCCTTTTAGAAATGATGGAGGCTCGAGTAAGGGTGGAGGCAATGGAAATGTACAGGACAGGGTGTGAAATATACAGCAGGACCTGCCGATGGCCTGGGCTTGAGGCCTGAAGGAGAGATACGGAATGAGCTTTTGGGGCAACCAGGGTGCCATCTTCCATATCTGGGAACAAACCCAAGAACTTCATCTTAGCAACGTTACATTTGAGAGGCCCATGGAGATGTCAAGTTCAAAGCTAGCCACCAGATCTGGAGCTCAGCAGGGTGATTTCGGCTAAGACAAAACATGGGTGTGAGATACACGTAGCCCCCACCCAACTTTAGCAAACTCTTGCTGTTCGGTCCTAAGGGCACTCTGCAATTCTCCCACCTGACTCCCATTGGGTATCTGTAGCCTAACTTCTACCCTCCTGCTGTACTACAAGCAACCTGAGGGCAGGGATTGTTTTGTATCTCTTAGCCCTACAAAGTGTTGTACATAGTAGATAACAATAAATATCTGCTGGATTGAATCACTGCATTGGTGATTCAATTTTCAATATAAACTACTGTACATGTGCCTAGATACGCGTATTTGTGTGTATGCGTCTATGTGTAAACACTATGAATTATTTACATGACTAAATGATATTACAAATGGAAGAGGAGAAATATCATGGCTCTTATTTCCTTTTCTAGCAATGATACAGTTTTAAAGGTAGAGTAATATCTGATTTTTCCATTGAAGTTTCTCAAGAACTACAGGTGTTTGGTAAAGTTTTTAAATTTTTATTTGCTTTGCTTTAGTTTGGCTCTAGAACTGTTCATAGTTCCTTTTTTGTGTTCTTCCTCAGTATATGTCCTACTTTGGAGAAATATAAACTGATAAATCTTGTGGTCACATGAACAGTCTTCATCCCAGCTACTAAACACACATGTATTATATGATCTTTTGTCGTTTAACCCTCTGCTTGGTACTATACTAAGAAAGGTCATTTTAGGAAACATCTTTCTCCACTCAGAAAAGATTTACAAGGGATACATGGGTACAAAATACAATTTCAAGTGAAAAAATAAACAAATTTTCTTGCACTGGTGTAAACACATTGTAACACTTAAATTTCTGATGTACTCAGGTGAAAGGAAATCAGTGTCATAATTAAATTTTGTTTTCATTGAAGTGATTTTAATCTTAACAGTCCTTGCCTTTATTTAATAATCATTTACATTGCAGTTCTGTAACATGAAAAAAATCAGAAAAATGAAGAAATGGTTAAATGACTTGTGATACATCCATAAGATCATCATGTAGCCATTTAAAGTCATGATTGAGAAGAATATTTTAAAACAGGGGTGGGGAGCCTTTGGCTTTAAGGCCACATGTGGCCTTTTGACTGAATCCAAATTTTACAGAACAAATCCTTTTATTTTTATTAATACATTTTTGTTCATCTTCCGTATTTTTATTTTATTTTTTAAATGAATGTATTTAAAATACCAAAGAATAAAGTAAGTTTCAAATAAATAATCCTCCCAGATTGACCAGCACAATTAGAACATTTGTAAGCCATAAGGGTTAAATCGATGCCTGCTATGCTCATGACTTAGTTCTAACTTCCCCCGCCTGACTGGCACCACTACCGCATGAGACTGGTTGGAGAGAGTTTATGGGGGTGGAGTATGCCAGTCTGCTAACAGCTTTTGACAACAGTGCACTGTGTTTCTATCTGAAGTGGAATTTGTAGACAGTCACAAAGTTCAACAGTATTTTTTAATTCTGTCTGCTTAACAGCCCATCATGTAAGAGAAGACCAAGAGAACGCTGAAGGAAGAAAACATTTTTTAAAATGAGGATTGGGAATTGCAATATTATCTTGTTTCTGCTAAAGATAAGACTATTCGCTTCTTTGTGATACTGCAATATCAACATTAAAGAAATTCAATGCTCATTAGCATTGTAATACTCATAAGGGCCACACATATTTTAAATTAGAGAGGTGTGAAAGGTTGTATTGCAGAAATTAAAAGATGAAAAGCAAAAGCAAAGACAATTCTTTCAAGCAGCAATAAGACCTGGAAATAATGCCATTGAAGCAATGTATAAAGTAGCTCATATACTCAGAAAAGAAGACAAGCCATTCAGTGATGTAGAAATTGTAAAAGAATGCATTGTTGAAGTTGGAGGATGCTTAGACCCCGATAAAGTTTCAAGGTACAAACAACCGCTTTGTTGGTTCTTTCAAGAAGCATCACTGATCAGCAGCATGAATTAGCCTTCAACTTAACAGAACAACTTCATGCAATACTTCAAAAGGAAAATATATATTATTCAATCACTTTGGATGAATCAACTGATACTACTGATGGCACAGATTTTATACTTCATTCAGGTCATAACAGAAGATTTTCTTTGCTACGAAGAGTTACTTGCTTTGGGCACTCTTGGGAACAGAACACTAGGAATAGAGATCTTCAACAACTTTCAAGGTGAATCTCGTGCAGTTGGACTGAATTTGGTAAATTTAGTGAGTGTATGTACAGACGGAGCACTTTCCATGACAGGAAAACATGAAGGGGTTATTGTGCGGATATAAAAAGTATTAACAGAGCCAGATGTCCTCATTTCTTTTCATAGATGCAAGACAGCATGAGCAAAATCTCTGTGCTAAAGCTACTATTTTAAGTGACACTTTGCAACAAGTCATAAGGATTGTTAACTATATTCATGCAAATGCAACATGGCATCGTCAGTTTCAT
Source organism: Indri indri (assembly GCA_004363605.1). Taxonomy (NCBI): domain Eukaryota; kingdom Metazoa; phylum Chordata; class Mammalia; order Primates; family Indriidae; genus Indri; species Indri indri. The sequence goes on from RJWJ010029453.1 coordinate 20,429, forward strand.
AACATGCTAAAGTTGAACAATGAGGTATTCAGTGTGGATTTGCCCTAGCATTCTGAAGTGCATTGGCTATCACCGGGACAGGTGTTAGCCAAAATTTTATCTCTGCCAGAACAGATAGTTAAATTTTATGAAGAACAGAATCAGCAATGTGAATCACTAAAAGAAGATTTCTATAGGAATGCACCATTT
>RJWJ010029454.1:0-20630 GCA_004363605.1 Indri indri
GAGCCCAGGGAGGGTCTTCAGTTGATAAGATCCATCCTACTCACCTGAGTCAGGAAGTCTATATAAGGCATTAGACTGTCACCCTGGATTCTGGCTAGAATTGTAGGCAGCTGGACCCCTTGCAAACAGCATCTCATAGCAACCAACACAAGGGTTCACTGAAAATTCCTCCAATATGTTGTATGCTATCATTTTATTTCAGACACCGGACAACATCTTGAGAGTTGTATGAGTGCTAGGGTAGTGGTAATAGATGCAATCAGAGAGGTGCAGAGGAAATAACAGGAGATAAATCAGAGATGAGTTCAAGGGGACTTAAAGAACAGTTTTATGACATCCAGAGAATTTCTTCAGTTTCTATCTTTGTAGGCATTAATATTATAGAGTGTTATTTAATATGTCTTAGGTAACAATAACTTAATTCTTTGATCAGCAAGAATTTACTAAGTGCCAAGGAACAAAAAGGTACAATAAGATATTTTATCTTATAACAATGTGCCAAGTATTTTACTGTTAAATATCAATCATTTTACATTAATATCAATCACTTCTACCATGCTTGTCCACTAATGATGCAGTAGAACTCTCTCTTTATTGTTACTCTTGAGGTTAATTCTGCTGTGCCTAATTTATAATTAGGATCAATATTAGGGTCTTCCAAAGAAAAAGGGCAATAAGTGATAGTGGGATTTATATAAGTGGGCCTCAGGTAGGCAATTATTGAGTTATATTTCAGTTGCTATTAATGAAAAACTGCATGTTTTTTGTATGCCCTGAAGGATCTAATGAAATATAATATATGGAAAATTAGGTCCTAAAAGAAATACAAATTATATGTGGAATAACCATGTATGGCTTAAAAATAACTGAGTATATGTCATTTATTGGACATCAACTATAGCCAGGATCTGTGCTAGTCACGATTATACTAAGGATTTCATTTTATTCACACTGATTCTGTGAAAAGGTACTGCTACCCACATTACCCAGTTAGACAACTGAGGCTTAAAAAGTTCACTGCTATTGTCCAAGATACAAACCTAGCTCTGTTTCACTCTGAAATCTCATGCCACGCATGACTTCCACAAATATGCAGAGCATAAGGCCAATTTACCCATTGGCCACAGAGAGTGCAAAGCCTCTCTATGGGACCCATGTAAATGTTTTAATTTCTTTAAAAAAAAATATATATGTATATATATGTTATAATAGTTTTTATAGATGAGCAGGACCATGAAGGCAAAAGTGCCTAGGGCCCACAGAAGACATGGTGCAGTGCCAGCAGAGAAGTTGATATAGGGGTACTGAAAAACTCTACCTTGCCTCTAGATTGGTTCCCAACCAATCTATGGTGACACTGCCTGCTCTCCAGGATTCAGTAACAAGCTGAATCATCTCTAACAGGCTGCTGTTAAAGAGCATGTAATACTTGGGGCAGCTCTACATACATATCGACAAATTGGAGTCCACAAAGCAGAGTAGAGATAACATATAAGACAGGCTCATTTCACTGGGAGCATAGTGAGTGATTCATGGTAGGAACATGGCTTGATTGTTAGACAACTTGTGGCTGCTTGACAATACCTGTGTTTGATTTCAACAAACATCCACTTTTTGGAAGATTCTAGTTATTTTGATTGGAAGATTTTGAAAAGGAAAGTTACCAAGTACCCATATACACATCTACCATAAAAATGGCTTTAGTAACATGCTGGGTTTTACACAGACTTGCATTCCCCAGATCAGCATGATACATTAACATAATCTTCTATTATGCAGTTTTAGGAAAAAAGACAAAACAGTTCTCTAATTAGAAGATGCCTACATAAAAAAAAAAAATCAAGACGGCACAAAATATAATTTGCATAGAGTTTAAATCTCATTTTCCTTTTAACTTGGGTAGCTTTACTCAATGATTTCTGTGAGAATTCTGAGTCCAGTTGTGCCTGTCAAATTGTATTAGTTACGCAAGCGAGTCTACCTTCAAGCTGTCTAGCCCAGGGCTGACCATGAGACATGGCTGTTTTACACAGTAATTTTGGATGACAGCTTTCCCTGGGCTCATGTGAGACTGGAAGGCAATTATAACAGGAGAGGTCATTAACACTGCATTTGATTACATAATAAAGCAAAAAACTTATATATATATATATATAATGATATAATGAAGTATTAATTTCTATGAAACAGAACTTTTTTTTCAAACTAAATGATTTCCAAACTAAATTTCTAAAGACTGTTGTAAATTTTTAACAGCTAATATACTGAGATATGTATGGATATAACATTTGAGAAATAAATTGCCTTTTTGTTGCTTTGTTTTTATCTCTCAGATTCATACTTCTATTATTGATCTGTTCTAGAAAATATGGTCTTTGGTTTGGGAAAGGAGATACATATTTTTATACATGTAAATTTATGTGCAATTATGTCAAAAGAAATATGGATTTAAAATCTAATGCTTTCCACCGAATAATACAGGTAGAATTGCCAGAAGAATTTTCAAAGTTTGAAAGAGGAAATACCAAAATACAGTAAATGGGGAGCATAGCCCAAGGAAGTCATTATAAAAAAAACATTTTGAAGTAGTTAATTTTGTCTAATTTAAATGCTAGATGGTCAAATCAGCACGCTACCATGCCATATGCTTTCCTGGGAGCTATTTTTAATTTGCACAAATGTTTGGAGAATAAACTTAAAAGATGCTTTTTTGTGGTTGGTGAGGGTGTTGGCGGTGTTCAGTGAATCTGAGTTCCAACTTGCCCTTTCTTTTTTCTCTTCTCTCTCAGACTGGTTTGCACTCATGATTCTTCAGTCAGTACTTATTCAGATATGTGGCTGCAGAAATAAGGCCATTGTCAGTTTATTAAGTTAGTGGACCACAACATTAGAGAATGCAGGCTTAACCGAAAGGTAAAGAGTGTTGAAATTGTAATCAAAATGAATGGATTGTCAGAGATTTCTCTGGAGGCTGCTTGGTGTCATTGACTTGAAATTGAAAGGTTGAATTTTCCTCTTATCATGCAGCTTCTCTTGACTTGCTTCCCTTAGATGAGGACTTAGCTATTAAATCAAAGCCCTTCAAACATTTAGTAAATGAGAAAATATGTTCCCCCCCACCACGGATTGAAACCCCTCACGTAAACACACCATCTGAAATAAGTCAGGGAAGTCAGCAGGGTTTTTTCAGTTCTCCTATGTTTAATATTACATATCAGAAAATGAATTTATAGATGAACATGTGTAAAAATAGAATGTTCTACATCTGTCTGAGGATGGGCAGCCTGGTAGGCTATGGTGATTTACCAGGTAGAAAAAGGCATGAGATGAAGAGGAGAGGAAAGATGCCAGAGGAAGTTCTGAATCTGTATTCTCTTTCATCTCCTGCCAGGTTACTCTTATAGAATGTAAGTAGGCACAAGAATTGAGTGAATCTATATTTTGCCCCTGTATTTTTCACTTTGGAGATAACACATGCAGGAATCGAAACAACAGAAGCTTCTTTCCATTAAACTGATTGAGAACAACCCATTGACTTAAGGCCTGTCTTTGAGATTATTAGCTGTTCAGATACCTGAATTACTCAAGCTCATTCCTAGCTCAGATGCCAGCACACAAGAGTGAAACCACAGTCAGGATACAAAGGCAGGTTACTTTTGCTCAGGCATCTGACAGTTGTAGGGGATATTGGTACCAAGCACTGACAGTGCCATATACTAGAATGGGCCTTGCCAGAGTTACTTAAGCTCCTTTATCCAAGTTTTCTCATCTGTGTTCTGGCAATAATAAGGCTACCATGATGCATAAATGATATAATAGATGTAAAGTTCCTAACAATTGTCCCTAGAATATTATTAGTAATCAAGAAAGGACAGTTTAAGAAAAGGATTGGGGCAAGCTGGGAGTAGAGAGAAGAAAAAAAAAAGTAACTGGGAACTTAGCTAAAATTGAGGAACTTTAAATTTTATGTAATTTAAGAGACTTGTAACTTAAAAAATTAGAAGTACACAGAAATTAGATGACTCGTATTAGTGTATAAGAAATGATAACTTAAAAATGCTAGCAGAAAAAAAGTTATTTTATTTCCTTCTTTTTTTAAAAAAAGGAACTAATGTTCTACATCATGAGTTGAACTAGTATTGAGAGGGATTGATATGGTGAGAAAAGATTCATTTCAGAGCAAAAGTAGTTTGGGTGGTAAATGCTTGAATGCATATAAACATGTCAAGAGCAGGGACTTTAACTTGCTTCTTTACAGTCATTTTCCCAGCACTTAGAACATATCCCCTAAATAGTAAGTGTTCATATGAATGTGTGTGTGATGTGCATGAGGATAAGCTAAGAAAGGACAAGGAACCACTCCCTTTGGTCTGAGGGTACTTTTATGGCACTGTGTGTTCTAGATCCTGACCACCCTTTAAAATTCCAAGAAAAAAAATAGAGTGCGGAAAGTCATTTTGCTCCTTGGGAAAAGCAAGAATTGGCAGACTATGTTTGGGGAACAAAATAACTGGTCTGAAAAGTTGTTAAATATGCCTGGTGGTTGGGAACTGATCTGTTCCTCCTGTCTCAGTGATTCAAAGCAAACTTAGTTTTTTCTGTAGGCTCCTTTTAATTCGGACATGGTGAAGTGAGAATGAAGTTTCCTTCTAACAGTCATCCTTCACTGCCTTCAGTGTCTGATAATACTGTTATACATTGTGTTCCATTTCTTACTTTTTTTAGTCAAAATTATATTTTTGAAATCTTTGCCTGTTATACCAAGATCTAACTTATTTATTCTGCCCTTTGCACAATATTCCATCATATGTATTTACTATATTTAATTCATCCATTTTCCTATAGATGGGAATGTAGGTTGTTCTCAATGGATTTCTTTCCTGGGAATCTTGTGGAAAAACTTTTCTAAGAACATAGTTTGAGCAATGATAGATAAGAGAAATAACATATTGGCTAAATATATATTTTAAATTTAAGAATGAATAAAACCAATTTGATGTATCCAGTGAGCAAATGATAAATCTGAATTCATGAATTATTCACAGCAATAGGCCCTAAGCACTAAGGAATACAAAATATTTTCATTATTGCTTCCTCTTCATTCACTTTTTCTCAGGTACACATGCTCTCATTCATTCTACCATCTTTGCATCCAGCCAAATATTTATATCACAACATTATGCTTTCATGATAATGAGCTTTAGTGCTAGAGCTGGCCTATTCCTAACTTGGAGACATTCTGCAAACCTCTTTGCAGAAACTACCAGGATCATAGAAGCTTTTCTGAATACTTTGTTGAATTTAGCAGTTTTCAGGTAATCATTTTATCACTTTATATACATGCAATAAAACATGGCAGACAATAATGCCATTGTTATGTAGAATATAGACAGTAGATTTCAAACATAGACAAAAACAACAGCCACAAAGTAAAAAAAAATCATATCTATTATATATTACACAAATTATAATGATCTCATTCAAGAAGAGAAAGAACTGATAATATCTTTTCAAAATCATTTTGTTATTAAAGTCAAAAGTTTAGGGAAAGCAAGCCATTTATTTAGTTTCACAACAAGGATTTATTGAGTGTCTACTCAATTTTCCAGGAACTGTGCTAAGACCTGGGGTTATAAAAATAAATAAGACAGCAACCTTCCCTTAAATGATCATACTGTTTACTTGAGAGCGATAAACGTGTAATTCAATTAGGTATCACAATACAATACAATTAGGTATCACAGAGCATTGACAAGGCAAACCGGTGCTTTAAAGAAGGAACTAGGCAGGGACAATGGGCTAGATGGTATTCCAGGCATAAGGGGTAGTACATGAAAGAAATACTAAAAGAGAAATGAGAAAACAGAAAGGCGGAAATGGAAACAGAAAAGAGAAATCTGTGGCAGTAGGTACAGAAGAGAGATCTTCTAAGAAGGAGGAGCAGAGTCACCTCTAAATCGACAGTTATTTCGAAGGGTGGAAACTAGTATTACTCTGTGTGTGGTGCTTTGGTGATGGGTATTGAGTGCTTGTTAATGATGAAAATTACTAATGGGTCTCAAATGTGAATTCTGAAAGTTCTGAGTTAAGTGTAAAAACTATGTCTAAGCTATCTTTATACCTCCAGCACCTAGCACGGGGTCTGATATAAAGTAAGTGCTCAATAAATGTTGTGTGGATGGATAGATAGTTCAGAAGGATGATACATTTAGTATGGTTGAGGAATTTTCTGAGAGGTTTTCCATTTTCCACCAGAAGAAAGCAATGTTGCAGAAATTTAGAAGTTTTGGAATCAGACAATATTGGTCATTTTTGGCTGAGCAAGTTATTTATCCTGATAAGTTTTCAGTATCTTCATCTGAAAAATAGGGAATAGATGAACTAATTCATGTAAAATGCTTAGCTCAGGGCATAGAAAAACAATGTACCACCTGCTTAATGCGGTAGCTGCTAATATTCTGTAAGTAATAAAGCTAAATAGCAGTGAAAAGGCCATGTTTTGGATGGTTCGAATTTTAAAAGTCAAAGTTGGTTTAAATTTGATGTGTTTGGGAGTAGGAATCTCTGAAAGTTTCATTATCTTCGGAAAAATATAATTTTTATGAAGCTTGATGGACAAATTAGAAGGAGAAAGCCCGTGGTCAGGAGGAAAAGAACAACCTGCTATAATCACCCCATATGAGATTGACTGGATTCTCAAAGCCCAGCCCCACCACTGACTAAGTATGTAACTTTAGACAAATTACTTATCTAGGCCTCAGTGAGATTTTAGTAGTTCCTTACATTGTGTCACCAGAATTATTGACATAATCAATATAAATTGCAGAGTACCTGGCATGTTGTAAATGCTCAATCAATGCTAACTATCTTTGCTGTTATTGTTATAAGATGATGGAAGACTCAGCTCATGATGACAGTAACAGAGAAGTAGGTACAAAAAAGAGAACTGTCAGAGGAAAAGTGTTATAATATTTGGTGAATAACCCCATGTGGAGTATCTGCATCTATCGCAATCCCAGATATGTAGGACGTACTTGCCTAATCCTTGTTGACTTGTATGAAAGGAATACCCCTGGGCCTCCTAATTCCCCACACTCTCATAGGACTAATCGAGGGGGATCGTGCAAGATGATCGTAGTAATAGTTATTTAATGCTTCAGATAAGGGGGCACTGCAAAAGGCACTCCAAATCTATAGCACATAAACCCAATGAACAACTAGGTCCAAAATGATACAGTAGAAAGCACTAGATTTGCAGTCTGGAGAAAGATGCTCAGCATAACTCATGCCTAATGGCTTGTGAGTTTCGTGAACTTAAACCATAGTTTATCAGTTTCCTCAGCCATAAGATGGGAATGACATTCCCTCCCTAGGTATTTAAAGAGCAAAGTGAAATAATGAATGTAAAAATGGTGCCTTATATCTGTTAGGAAGTTGATAAATGTAAGACTCATCCTAATACATGGAGCCACTAAATAGCCTGCTCAGAATCGGTGCCATGATGACAAAAAGGCCAAGTCATCTGTCACCAGTAGCATCATGACTAATTTCTGTCCTTTCTTTTAAATGTGTGATTGTTTCAAAGCACTTATAGATTTATATGTTCTCTTATTCTCTAAGCACAAAAGCACATTCTCCATTCTACAGAGAGTTTGGATGATAGAAATACATGGGAGGAAGCCACAAACCAAAAATAAATCATAATTTCACCACATGGAGATATCTAATGTTAAAATTCTGAAATACTTCTTTCTGGTCTTTTTTCTTTCTATAGATAGCAAGCTAAGTCCCTAGAAAGACAGACGCAGATAAATGTTTCTTTATAATTAGTATGATGTTAAATGTACAGATTTGATTTACGCTTTGTCTTAGTCAATACTATAATATATATGAATATAAGATTATTTTTAAATGCCTGTATGTTAATAATACAAAATACAGAGACTTTATGTCACTTCTTTTCTCCATCAAAATTGTGCAGTATATGAAGAAAGTTTCATTTTTCAGAGAAAAACATTATTGTTTTCTACTTGTTGCTTATTTCCATTCTCCACCTAAATAATATGCTCAGAGTATCAACACCATTTAAGCAGGAGAAAACATTTATCTGTAAAGTCAGACAAAATGTAACAATGAACTCTTTCATCTAGAGTCTAAGTCCTAAAGTCTACTCTGAGGTCTTTGAAGTACCCACTTGGGCTGAGGCCATTTAAAGAAACTAAGCAAAATAAATGGCTTGAAGCAAACAAAATATAAACCCCAAACCTTTCCCAGCTTTGCATAATCATCATATTCATGTACTTTCCACTAAATTTGTCTTTGTGGAGGTTAGGTTAACCAGACCTGTCTCCCCATTCTTTTTTCTTTTGGATCTGAGTGCTCTCTCAGCCTGGAGCTAAGTTTTCCCAAATACTTAAATATTTGGTAAACATCAACTTTACTGCTAAGAATCACTATAAAGAGTTTAATGATAATGTGGATCTGTTTACTATTTTTTAAAAATTAAATATTTGTAAGTTAAAGTAGCAGAATAGTTCCATTAGGTTTCATTTTTTGTCACTTCATTCAATATTTTTTAAATTTTGGTCTTCTAATTAAATAATCTTTTCTGTGTCTAAACTGTTCACCTATTGGTTAAAAAAAACATATCCTACAATCTCTTTTTTTTATTTTGATGAAAATATTTATGAAATTACTGTACTTTTTCTTGTTTCACAAATCAGAGTAAGTATAAAAACAAAATTGAATTGTTTCTTTATCACTATCCTATGATCTCTGATCTCATTTTGGAGAAGAGAGCCACCCAAGATTCCTCCAGTATCGTTAACCACTTGAGGACAGGTTTACTCCAAGACCCTCAATTTTTTGTTAACAATATGACCCATTTTCATTTATTAAAAATAAATGCTATTTAAGCACACACTATGTCTTAGACACTAAACATATCAAAGTCCCTACCCACATGGAGCTTACCTTTCAGAAAGACTAATACATAAATTAATAAGAAAATCTTAGGTAATGTTATCAAATTTTAGACACGTTTATTATCTTATAAAAGACAGGTAGATTCTATTTCTTCATCTTAACAATTAACTTCTTAATCTCTAAATAGCACTTTTAGCAAGGTTTTGTGTTATTGTTTTGACGATCTACTATACTCTAAACATTGCTGTATATGAATTAAAGTATAAGATTTTTGGAGTTGTTCACAAAATTAGCCAAACTGAAATCATTCTAGCAATAATTTATCATACTAATGTTAAGTTCAAGGTGATGTATATGATATATCTTAAAATGTATTTTATACACCCATCTAATCAGCATATTATAATAAAATACATATGATAAATATTATGGATTAGCATTTGTTAACGATGGAATCAAGATCCTTAAACACAGCAATATATATTGACCAATGAACCAGGCCATTTTTTTCTATTTTCATTCAGAAATTTATATTTTGGTTTTTTTTTTCTGCTTTTATATATTGTATAGATCTTCAAATATTTTTATTACTTTTCCAGGAATTTGCTGCATTGACAAAAGAATTAAATGCCTGCAGGGAACAACTTCTAGAAAAGGAAGAAGAAATATCTGAACTTAAAGCTGAAAGAAATAACACAAGAGTAAGTACAAAGCAGCATCCTTTTGGAATTAATTTCGTATGTAGTTCAGTGCCTTATGTCTATTATGTATAAAAAAAGAAAATATAAAATATAAGCATCTTCAAACTTTTGGAACACTTTAAGCAGATATGAACTCATAGTCAGTTACTTAAAATAAGGAGGATATAGTACAAAACTCAAAACAAAAAGACAGGAAACCTAAATTATAGTCTACTAAATCACTATGTTGCTTTAGAGAATGTTCTTATTCCTTCTGGCCTTTACTTTATGTGACTTTAAAAAGGAGGGCTGGATCTCAATAATGGGTTTCAAACTTTCAAAAGGTTGTTTCGAGGGGGTGGAGAGGAATTTCTCAGAGGCTGGAAACAGGCAAGGGAGGAGAGGTGAGAGGGGGAGGAAGAGTTTAAATTATGGGGTGCTATGACTGAGTGGCCTGGGTTCAGTCCTCACCTCATCCCAGCAAAAGATTTATTTAAATAAGAAAAAAAAAAAGTGTTAAAAATGGAAAACTGCTGAAGCAGATCTCTGCCAACTAAAAGAGGCATACATTTATATTTTAGAGAATCTCCCAGGGAACTTCTAGTTCTGATATTCTAATTTCATGAAACTCATGAAGTTTGCTACATTCTCCTCTTGGAAACTCATGCATTTTATCAATCACATGACATGCCATGTTATGTGATTTGAATTTGATCGAAGATGCTATGTTTTCTAGTTCAAAAACAAAATCACTAAATTTCACCAAATATGTAAATTGCCATGTTACCCATAAATGAATGTAGTTTCTCTACTAAAAGAAAGTAGAGAAAAAGCACTTTTGTGTGGATATAAGTCCAATTTAATTATTAAGTAGGTGAAAAATTTTCTAAGTGTTATAGCTTTAACAGATTAATGCTGGAAAAATAAGGTATAGTTACTGGCCTATTCACTTTATGCTTGGTCTTAAAGAGTAATACACAAATAACAGCTCCACAAACTGTGAGCTTGTGACACTAATGAAAAATAGAATTGCATGCATAATGGTTATATGACCGAACTCAGTTTATGTCCTCATTCATCAGGGTCTTATTTTATGGTAAAAAGAGTTCACATATGTACATACAATGAATTGGTTTTCTTTGAGATTTTGATGAATGAGTCACATGGATTGCCTCAAATAGGGCATAGCAAGGGCAGTTTAGATCACATTATCTGGTGTCAGATGAATTTTTTCTGTTTCTCTCTCCCTCTGTATATTTCTCCCACCCTTGATTTTTTAACTTAACACTGTGTTTCCTTGCAAATTTAAAGTTTATTTCTTCCATAAGATTTATTCTTCTCTATTTCGCTACTTTATATTTTGATACTTTAGACTACATTCCCTGATGTGATGCCACACAGCCAAATGTAAAAGTAGGAGTAGGAAGCTGAGAATGGAGGGAAACAAAAAGCTTTGGATAGATTTCCAAGTAATCCTCACATTCAAAATGCACTGGACACTCTTTTATTAGCTGTGTATGTATTTTTCCTTTGCATAGCCTTTTCGTTTCCTACAGCCTTTTACTCCTTTCTATACCCCTATGAAGGAGATATTATAATTATATCCATTTTACAGACAGGGCAAGTAAGCTCAGAAAAGGTCAGATGTGTTTCCTGAAGTTAGACAGTAAATAGCAGGGAAGGTGTTTGAAAGACAAGATAACGTAGTCCAAATCCAGAGCCTGTGCTCCCAGCCGTGAGGCCATCAGTATGCTTGCTCAAGTCACACCTATGAAGGAACTCAACGATTTACTAGAGCTTAGAGGAAACATGGCTTAAGAGTCAGACCTCTGCAGTATGAAGTGTGTTATTCCTTCTTAACTGTGACTAATTTTGGAGAGCTAGATTTGGCGACAGCATCCATACCAGATGTACCTGTGGATAATGCACCTATGAAGAAGCCTTGGGTTGTAAAGGAAGCAAGACAAACTAGACTTGAAATACCTACTCAGGATTTCCAAGTGAGAATGATAAAAAATTTCTTTGGGATAACAGAAATTGAAGCCATCAACTTTAAACATGAATAATGGTTACTTTTTGGAAATGTGAATAAGGCCGGAAAATATTTTTCTACCGTCCTTAAAGTAGTGATGTGGAGGATTTTTGTTGTTGATTATATCAAGAAAAACAGATTTATAAAACTCCATTGTGCAAAGTATTAATTATATAACAACTTCTTAGGTTATGTAATCAGTTTTCACCCTCCTCCACCCACTACCCCCCAAAATATCCAGGGCTCAAAATCAGACATATCTTCTCTCTTCCCCCCAAATGCCTCAATAAATGTTGCTAAACCTAAAAGTTTTCATTAATTTACATAGTTGTTTCCCTTCCTGCATGTTGTTTTCTTCTTGCTATAAGCACCTACTTATTGGTCATGGAGAGGAAACAACAAACTAGTATTTCTTTCCCACACCTAAAGAAAGTTTGACTGGTATTAGACTGTGAGCAAGTTTAAAGTAGAATTGAGTGTTCTAATTTCCAGCATTGTGATAAACTTGTGGCTCTTTCTACATTGAGTAGTTAGCATATGTGCATGAATTGGGATAAATAACACAAAAAGACAGTTCACAAAGAGAAATCATGATTGGGTGGGTAGGGTCACTTGTGTCAATTTTGAGTAACATCAAAAACAATAGAGCAGAAAGGTTCATCTGCATAAAGATATTTGAATGAATCGTACTTCCTCCCAAAACAGAAAATAGAAGATTTGGTGGGACTTTAATGAAGTTTATCTAATACATAGAGTAATAATAATGGTAATATATAGCTAACATTATTTAAGTGCTGTTTTTCTAAATGTTTTAGATGTTTAACTCACTTTATCCTCACAGCAATCTCATTATCCCCACTTAATTCATGGGGAACCTAAGGAAGTAACTTCCCACAGGCCACATGGCTTATAAGTGACACCCAGGGAGTCTGCTCCTCAGCTTCACCATAGGCTATGTATTTAAAAAATTGTATTTCTATATCACCCACAAAACACAAGTGATACAGAGGGATTATATTTAAGAAAGAGCAGAGTTTGTCCAAATTTTTGTAATTCATTCCTAGTTTATCTTATTTCTATTGTGTGGAAAGTAATGTGCTAGGCATGTATTCTGATGTCAGAGCTGACAGCCAGGTATCACTTTGTCACTACAGAAACACCTGATCCCCAGCCCAAAATATGAGTGAATGAAAGAAACTGAAGTTATCACTAGAGTTGCTCTTAAATCCAGCTAGCTTGAGTAATTAGATGAGGGTATCCAAATAAAATCATCATAATATTATTAAATATCTTTGACTATATGAAAATAAAAATTTCAAAAATTACAGTATACAAACAAGCTTTCTGTTTAATATTTTCATACTGATAAAAATATAGGAAAAATGTTGAAACAAAATTTGTTATTCCTGAAACTCCTCTGACTATACCTAGAAAATAACTTATTCTTGATGCTATTTCAATTCAAATTGATCAATAAAACTTATGTTTTGGAAAATTATCTGAATTAATGAAAAGGTAAAGAAAAGCTGGTAATTTTAATGTATTTACTACCTGTTCATATCAGAGTGGAATGTTGTTGTTAGAACTGTTTCAACTGTTTTTACAGCTGAGGATCTCAAAGAGTAGTTTATATTGTTGATAATGTTCCAGAATGTAACTACTGGATGACTTTGAAAAAGTAGTTATGGTTTTGAGAGCCAGTCTTAATTTCAGTTGTAAATAATAATGCTGTAATTTAATCTCATGGGTCATAAACTAAAAGAGAAAGACTTAATTGCATTTGAAACATTCCTTACCATGCCCTTACTTTTGATCTGAGCCAAAGGAATTTTCTTAATAGATGTTGAGGTACAATCAGACACCTGCCGTTACTGAAGAAAAATTTCCCGTTTTTGACAAATCTCTGCCTACGTAAGTTAATAATATCCTTCAAACATATTCCCTTAATAAGTAGAAAATACTATTCAATTGAGAAAAGACTCTAGCAGTTGAAAGCAGATGAAGATATTATGTGTGTGTGCATGTATACTTATTTATGAAAGCGCCGTGATAGGACATGATAAATGCAATACATGAAAGCAACCAATTTACAGGTTTTCATTTCCAGATGTTAATGTTGTGCTATGTGACCATATTATAACAGCCAAATTAGTCTATGGGGCAGAATGTATTTCTACTTGAATGCCATTTCTAATTGAAAATAATTGCACACAAGATTATGTTGAATTCAGTTCTAATAGGAAGGTAAGTAGTTTCAGAAACTCTTGCAGTATCTAGTAAAATAAGGGATTTAGATTACGTAAGCCATCTTGTTTTTCAAGGCAAAAGTTTAGTCTAAAAAATTCCCAATGGTGCATGCTGTGTGTGAGAGTGTGTGTTTATATGTATGTATGTTATATAGGTGTATATACATATATAGGCTCTGGTCTTTTAAAGTAAATTCTAATATAGGATTCATGGCCATTCACATAGTCCCTGCGATCCTTTGAGTATACCAAAGACAGTGCCATCTGCACCTTCTGCAATAATTACTAAATATTAGGGTAAAGCTGTAGCTTTGTGTATGTGTAACTAGTAGATTGTTAGTGATATCTTAGATAAATTCCTCCTTTTGTATTTTTAATTTATTTACCTTCATTTGTAACCTTAAATTAGGCCATAGATAAATGCTAGATGAGAACATTTTGGCCCATATTCTCCAGTCTAAATAATTTATATTTATCATTAATTCAGTACAAGTATTAAATACATATTATGTAGAATATTTTCCTAGGTTTTGAGGATAAGTGAAATTGTTCAATTGTTCAGCCCTTAGGGAGTTTGTTTATGCTAATAAAACCACATTTGGATTTATTATTATGTAGATGACAGTTTGTAATTGCGCAAAACAGACTACATGTTGGCTTTTCTTTTCTTTTTTTTTTTTTTGAGACAGAGTCGCACTCTGTTGCCCTGGCTAGAGTGAGTGCCATGGCATCAGCCTAGCTCACAACAACCTCAAACTCCTGGGCTGGAGCAATCCTACTGTCTCAGCCTCCCGAGTAGCAGCTTGGCTGTTTTAATCAAGAAGACATTAATTGAGACATATAAGAAATCTCTAAACTGAGTTTCCAGGCAGTTTCTAGGACCACATTTCTTAGCTTTCTAAGTTTTTCTCACATTCCGAGTCCCCAAAACATGCAGCCTCTGCCCCTACGTGGGTCAAAATGGATCCCCTGCTCAGCCTGTTTCCTCCTCCAGCCTCCCTGGGCTCAGTCCCACGTGCGTGGGTCTGGTTGACGGGTTCTTAAGTCACATGTCTGCCACCTAGTGGTAAATATGCCCAAGAAATGTTTCTTGAATCCTATACTGGGAAGGCAGGATACACAGAATGTGGGGAACTATCAAATAAGGAAGGATATGTTCAAAAGATTTTGAGCAGCCACAAACGGCAAATCTCCACTACAATACAATTTAAAATACGGTAAGAGTTTTAAAAAAACAAAAAATGGAGAATAATTTATTAATATTCATGTATATGAATGAATATGATACAACAACAAAAAAAAGAAAGATCTTCTTTTCTCCACTAGTCACAAGGTCCTACCTGGTAATTATAAATTTCAATTCTAAACCTTAATTCCTGGACCTACATATATGCACCCCTATGAATTACAGGAAAGAAACCGTACCTTACTTCCTTCGCTAATTCTGAGCATGTCCTAATTCTAGGATAATAGCATCCCAAACTAGCAATGTGTGATCTCCCAGCTTAAATTAAAACAGAGTCTTTCTTGAGTCATTTACCTGTTCTATAAAATCAGCTGCTTCTGAATAATGTGATAGTGTGATAAAACCGGGGATTCCTAGAAGCATCTATTGCATTACTCTTTCAATGCTAAATGAGTTTTTTGGTCAGAAGTAATATTGTGTATGATAACATTACCATAAGCAAATAAGATAGTGTGGCTAGTAGAAGTATAGCCATTAGAGATGGAACATTCACATCCAGAAAAGGTGTTTGTTAAGGTGAGAAAAAGACGGTTACCTTCTCCTTGATAAAAGGGATTTGATGTCATATGCTTGTTTCAAGGTGAATATAGCTCATCTCCACATGTTCTGTGTCATGTCAAGAGCTGAAGTTTGATGGCTGTAGCTAGCAATTTGGCTGTTCAGTATCAGTGGCAACCCTATCAACCTTCATCATGAGAAGTCCATTTTGTCAGGTCAATGAAAAACTCCTACCCCTAAAACCATGGTCATTCTTTTATGCCCCTCGAGCAAATGCTGTGGTGGCCAGGGAAATAGGCTGATATCAACAAGGTAAATCATTTTGTTGGCCAGATTATTGAAAACCTCTTCTATAGTGGGTACCAAAGACTTAGTCCTAGCTCAGAGCTAATATTCAAGAAATTTTGGCATTCTCTTTTCCTCAGTATTGTTACCCTGCTAAATAGCTGCAGGTCCTTTTAAGGAAGGTTTTCTGATTATCTATTGCATTATAAGAAACCACTCAAAAATTTAATGGCACAAAATAAAATTTTACTATGCTTATAGACTTCTGTGGGCCAAGAATTAAGAAAGGGAACAGTGGGGATGAACGTTCTCTATTCCATAATACTTGAGGTCTCAGCTGGGATGACTTGATGGCTAGCAAAAATGAGGTACTGGTAAATGATTTATTTTATCAGAAAAATAAAATAAAAAGCACCAATCTATAGTGCTTTTTCCTAGCTAATTTCTCTGGTGTAAATACTATACTCCCATCGTGGCTGATTTCAAGCTACCAATATGATGTCACTGAATGCAGAGTTGGGAAAAGATTCACAGTAATGAACCATTATATGGTATTTCTACCTTTCAGATACAATAAAAGTAAACAAACTGAGGAGCATAGATAATAGATACAGTAAAACATTAGAAATTAATGCACTTTGAATGTTTATTATGTTTTAAAAATATTTTATTTAATTATAAGCTTATATAGTTTTAGTTTTAATGACTATGTTTAATAGCCAGATCAGAAAATTCTTGAAAATTAACAATCAGCTCTCAAAGCATGAATAGACCAGCCCTAGCGCACCATTTGCAGGGGTGACTCAAGTATCTGGGGGCAGAAAGATTTGCCTGGCACTCGGGTTGGAATAGCTAAAGGACAGCTGAAGGACAGACAGACAAGACTTTACACAAGAGAACCTATTTAAGGACTCTCCAGGACAGTCTTCTCAGGGTAGTCAGACTTCTTAGATGATAGCTCCGGGATCTAAGAACAAATGTTCCAGTTACCCAGGTGGAGGCTGCCCAGCCTGTTAGGACCTAGATTCAGAAGTCACAAAATGTGACTTCTACTATAACATGTTGGTCAAAACAGTCACAGTCCACCCAAATTCAAAGGGAAGGAGCATAGACCCCCCCACCTCTCAATGGCAGGAGAATCAAAACATTTGAGGTATTTATTAAAATCACCACAGATGGGTGGAAGACAGAGTTACAGCAGCTACTTGTGTTATTAGCGCAAGAATGTGTTATTTTTTTTCTCAAGAATACCCAGCTTCGCCTTAATTTAAAGAAGTCTCTAACTGTAAAGTGACTCAGGTACAGGATTTGGAGAAGGCCAAGACACTTTACCAGGTGACTCAAGTCAGGATTTAGTCCTTCAGATACAGAAATTTTATTATTATTAATATTAATATTTTATTAATACAATATAATTCTTACTGTCTTGTTAAAGATTCTATAATCAATTAGCTATCCACAAAGATCCCAATGGATCAAACCATTCCGCCTGTTACAATAAGCATGGATCAAACCATTCTGCCTGTTACAGTAAGCACACATCCCTTAGTGTAGGTGGTTAAGTACTATTGCTTAGCCTCTGCCATTGCAGGATTCCATCATCCCCAGGGAAATCAAACAGTCCATTTTAGAACGAGCATCTCTTGATTTTCATCCTTTGTCTATAAAGAACTGCTGTTATGGGGATTTTGCAGATTCTGGGTTCTCTTCCTATCGATATATTTCCTAATACCTTAGTAAAGACAATGTCATTTTGATCATCTTAATGGAAAGAGCTAGTGGGTAAATTAAGCTCACCATTTTTAACTTCATAAATCATCAGTTTCCTTCTTCTATCTTATACCCAAAGAATTTCTGGCATTTATTCACTTATCCTGGTCCACTACTGAGTTTCTGTTTTATTTAACCAGTGGAGCAAACAATTACAACCACTCCCTGCTACTTTATAACAATATCAAATCTAGATTATTTGATAGTCATATTGGTTAATTTAACCATATCAAAAGTTTCATTCCTCTCTTTCTATTCCAGCACTATTAGCATCTACATATATTCCTGGATTTCAGAGATTACAAATTAGAAAAAAAATCATACTACTCTTTTGGTTTTGAAGCCTTCTCTTGTGGGTTAGACTTGGTTATTTATCGCTTCATGTTTTCATTAGAAGTCTGGAGGCAAAGAGAGGTGTTTGGGGTGGGACATGAAGAGCAGCAGCTTCCTGTTGTAAGAGGAACCTTTAATTGAAGTCGTTACCAGGTCATTAAGACACATGGAACTGGCTTCATCAGAGAAGCAGGGAGACTCATTGGGATTTAGTCTATCAGAGTGACTCAGATACATCCGAATCTTTCCAAATGTCCCCATTATAGTTCCTAAGGTGCCTCTTTTTTTTCCAGAGTGACATCAAGATTTCCACATAAGATTCCTGGCAAGGTTAGTAATTCAGTGACCTCCCTTACCTCAGGTTTTCAACCTTCTTTCTGATTGCCTACATCCTGAGAGGTCTTTGCTTTGAATCTGGTATCATGAAGTTAGCTTTAGTTTTACTCTTCGTTGCTGTGACTTTGTTTGGGTATGGAGCACCAGCAGCCTTTGGGGTGTACTGTACTCTCAACTGGTTTCATGTCAAAATTAGAGCACTGACAGTTGACGATTGGTATGTGCTTCCTGATAAGGTGTTTCTGGGACATGGATCCCGTAAACAATGTGCGGCAAGAACTTCATATGTTTTTGTACTCCACGAGTGACTGTGGCATCCAATCTCAGGTTTTAAAAGGGAAGGTTATTTTTAGAACTATGCTAACATTTGTCTCAAGAACATTACCAAGGCGAGGATTCATGTTTATCTCATGTGTTGTTGAATGAGACAAACCATCAAAACCTGCAACTTCATGTATCGATTCAAGGCAGTCCAGATGGCTGGCTTCTCCAGTTTGCAGAGAGTACTGCCTAAACACTGTCAAGTGCTTGAAATCTCATTCCAAATCTTAAAACACATTTTTCTTCTTTGTACATCAAGATCGATGAAGTCAAGGAAGTACCTAACATTAGATCACTGTACATTCTATGCCTCGTTTTCTCTTTGATGGGAAATAGAAATGGGCTATATCATGTGATATGTGGAACAACTGCAGCTGCCTGAGGACTGAGAAACAATATGCCCTACGCTATAACTGTCTTCTGAAGATTTCAGAGTTCTTACCAATACCATGTGTTTTTAAATGTTTTTATTAATCTGTAATTTTAATAAAGTAGACATCTCCCTTATGATTCTTATTGAGAATTTTTAATTATACTAGAATCAAATTCAATACTTTTTCCTCAGCTAAAAAAAAATCTTCTTTCTGTTATGTATTGGGACCTCAGTAAGAGGCTATAATGTGCAGCCATAGCAACCCTTGGGTTCTCTGACTGAGCCTTGACCTAGAATTTAAAACCTTAAGCTTGTCATTTTCTCTCTTTAAACTCTTCGGTTCAGTTCACAGTATCCAGCTCACTTCATTGTCCTTGTATTCCTCATGCCCTTCAAAATAGTCTGTTGTAGCTATGACTCAGTCCATCAAAGTCTTCCTTTCACAGACATCCCATTTCAAGAGAGCTCAGCTAATTATTTAAGTAACCATCTCAACTCCACTTACTGTAGAAGACAATCTTCTTTCTTTTGATATTAATCTAACCATTACTTCTGTCAAATATATCCAGGTCAGATATCCCTGACGCCCATTTCTCTGAAGAGTTTTTGCCTATAAACTCTTGCTTTCATCAGGGTTCACTTATTTATTCAAAAAATATATCTGAGTATCTACTATGTGCAATCTTCTAGGAACTGAAGATACAGCAATGGACAGATAAAATCTTCCTTCCTCATAGACCTTACATTAATTTTTCAGAGATTGACACTAAACAAGATAAATATATAAAATAAGCAGTACATTAGATAGGGACAAAGACTAAGGAGAAAAATAAAGCTAGGAAGGGGATATTAAGTACTGGAGTTAAACAGAGAAAGCCTTATTGAAAGGTAACATTTAAATAAAAACATGAAAGAAATGGTGGAGTGATATGGTCATTCAGGTATCTGAAAGAGAATGTTTTAGGTACAGAAAACAAGTACAAAGACCCTGATTTGGGGACATGGATATTAAAGGCAAAACTAAATAAAACTAAACAAAAAACTGCAAGGAAGCCAATGTAGCTATACTGAAATGACCAAGAAGAAGAAGAATAGGAAATTAGTTCAGAGAATTTAGATATCTTTGGGCCATGTAAGGACTTTGGCTTCTACTTGATCAAGATGAGAAGACATTAAAGACTTGAGATATGAACGACCTAATTTACATTTTAACTTAAATAGTGTTTTGAGAATAGCCTGACAGATGAAAGGATGAAAACAGGAGGACCAGTTAAAGAGCTATGATAGTAATTCAAGGGGAAATTATGGATCTTGGACCCAAGCAGCAGCAGTGGATGTAGTGGCAATTGATCCATTCTAGAAGTTGATGAAACATGAAAAAGAACGTTATTATAATAAAGACTAAAATGTTATTTTTAAGTTGGATAAGGAGGCAGTATGGGAATGAGTGTGGTGAGAGGCAATAACAAATTCCTATGTAAAAAGATTGTGAGTGAAAGCATTTTGAAAGTTTGAGAACTTAAATAGGTGAGCTAAAATGTAGTGATTTGTGAGTTAGATGATAAAGACTGAAATTATGAAAAAT
>RJWJ010029455.1:0-20627 GCA_004363605.1 Indri indri
GTTTCTGAGAGAGGTGCCTATTTGTACCACATGGAAAATAAAGGTGTTTTCCTTGCCAGAGGAGACGAAATGTTTACACAGTCAAAGGACTCAGAACATGTGTGAGACTCCAGTCCCTTGGAAAATCCAAAATTTATGGGCTCTGTTCTGTACCGTCCCAGGAGGCCATGGCTCCTTACACACGCCACCACCCGGGCCACCAAGACTGCTGCCGGAAGACTTTCGAGCCTGCGCACTCTGGTCAAAGCACTCTGCTCCTTTCCCACCTTTTTCAAAACAATAAACAAAACTCCAGTAAACGTTTCTTTGTAAATGCAGAATAACACAAACTGAAGGAGGAATCTATTAGTGGTTCTGAGCACTGTGGACAAGCACATTGGGGAAGATAGATAATTATCTCTCTCCTTATTTCTTTCCTGCATCCCCAAAGGATCTGAGGTTACTACCACCGTGGTCAGAGTAACTATTTTTATGGACACAAAAATTAAAGGAATGTTCAAGGCATCATAGTTAACCAGTATATCATAAATCATCCACTCTTGGGGTTTTCATTTTTCTTTAAGCTGAAAATAATCTCCTTTAGACCTGTATGCACTAGCCACGAGCAGAATGTGTTTAAGTGTGATCCTGTTTGGATAAATCCTTTAAGGAAAATGCATATGTGCTGGTATGTGCATTAAAACTTCTGGAAGAAATCAGAAGAAGCTATTAACAGTGTTTTTTGTGGAGACAGAAACTTGAATTGGGGCCATAAAGTACTCTCTCTTCATTTGAGTTTTCTGTAGTTTGAATTTGTTACAACACGCTAGTACATGTGTATATATATTCATTCATTCATTTGCTCATTCACTCATTCAAGATAAAAGTTGGGTATGCTCAGAGGAATAAGATATAGCCCTGACAGAAAATTCTTTATGGCCGGGCATGGTGGCTCACACCTGTAATCCTAGCATTCTGCGAGGCCGAGGCAGGTGGATTGCTCGAGGTCAGGAGTTCGAGACCAGCCTGACCAAGAATGAGACCCCATCTCTACTAAAAAATAGAAAGAAATTAGCGAGACAACTAAAAATATATGGAAAAAATTAGCCGGGCATGGTGGTGCATACCTGTAGTCCCAGCTACTTGGGAGGCTGAGGCAGTAGGATCGCTTGACCCCAGGAGTTTGAGGTTGCTGTGAGCTAGGCCAACGCCACTGCACTCTAGCCCGGGCAACAGAGCCAGACTCTGCCTCAAAGAAAAAAAAAAGAAAATTCTTTATAACCTAGTAGGGGAAACTGACACGTGCATTGTTAAAATAGTGACCATGTTTGTACTGTGATTGGTTAAAGAGTCTGGGTTCAAATCCTGGCTTGGCCATTTCTTAGCCATGTGATTTTGGGCAAGATACTTAACCTCTCTGCCTCAATTTTCATTTGTAAAACAAGGGTAACAGTGGTTCCTATCTGACAGAGTTTTGTGAATATTAAATGAATAAATCTATGAGAAGCACTTAGGACAGTGCCTGGCACACGGTAAGCTGTCGATAAACATCTGATGTTATTGCAGTAGGAGAGGGGACAGATACGACACCAGGAGAGGAGGGATTTCTTCCGTCTGGGTCCTGGGTTATCAAGGCTCTAAAGGAGAGATGCTGCTTGAGCTGGGCCTTAACTGGTAAGCAGGGTTTTGCCGGGTGGAGAGGAGGAAAAGGACATTGCAGGAAAAGGGAACAGCAGGAGCGAAGGCAGGTTGGTATGACCACCTGGTCAGCAGCCAGCGCAGGCAGGCGAACTCCTGAACTTTCATCCAGGAGTGTCTCAAGAAAATGAAAAAGAAAGAGCAACTTTGTTCGTTTTTAAAGTCCAGTACGTAATTTGTGCAAAGTCTGACCCTTCATACGGCATTTCAGACTCACTTGTTAAATTTCTTTTTTATGGTCTTCTTGGTAGAAGTTCACACCTGATCAAACATCTGTAAATGAGCTAATATAAAAAATGAAAATCCTGAAATATAAAGCAGATCCCTAAGCAGACCTCCAGAGCACCAGCACACAGTATGCAGCAGGCCTCACACCTCTCGAAATCCAATCGACACCTGTGTTGGGAACCGAGGAATTTACCATGTGACTGTTGGGCACCAGGAGATGACCTACGACCTGCCTGGCTCAGCACCCACTAAGTGGAATTCAGAGGTAAGAGTCCTTCAGATCACATTTCCCTGGCTGTTCTCAAATCTGAGGTTAGACTGCAACCTTGGGCTTCTCAACTTAAGGTCATGCTGAGTGAGCACCTACATGTTTCAGATTCTGCACGGAGATGCTATCATCCAGTCCACACTGGAAACCTGTGGGTAGACATTATTACTTCCTTTCTGGAGGGGAAAGCCCAAGCTTCCGAGAAGTCAAGCAATCTGCTGAGTTCCTGATCAACAGTTCAGGATTTGGATCCATGTCTTCTGACTCCACATTCGGTATTCTTTGCCCTGCTACATGCCGCCTCCTCTGAGAAATGCCTCAAACTCAGCGCCTGAGATGGCAGCTTCATAGAATCATAGCGTTAGAAACATAAGAAGTCCCGGACATCTGGCGCTGTGGTCTCCAATCCATACGCTGAGAACGTCCCACCCCTACGTCCATGATTCCGGATGCTCTCCCAGCACTGTGTATAGACTGAGCAAGTCACAGATTGCTAGTAGCCTATCCAAATATTCTTCTCCCTTCTTCTGCAGCTACCTGG
This sequence comes from Indri indri, assembly GCA_004363605.1. Classification (NCBI taxonomy): domain Eukaryota; kingdom Metazoa; phylum Chordata; class Mammalia; order Primates; family Indriidae; genus Indri; species Indri indri. The sequence continues at coordinate 2,715 of RJWJ010029455.1, forward strand.
ATAATGTGCTCTGCTAAAAAACTACATCATTCAGCCTCCTTTGCAGATGGGTGGCCATGGAGATATATACATAAAAGAATAAGAAACTTTCAAGGAAAACTCTTTGTTCTTCCATCACCCTTCCTTCTTCAAGCTGTGGGAAAAGCAGATGTGGCAGGAGCTCCTGCAGCCACTGTGGGATCGTGAAGGAATGGCCAGAGAATCTCAGTGATCTTGGCTATAAACCAATACCTCTGGACTTCTTCATTGTGAGGGCCCAACTCTTTGTCTATTTAATCCACCATGCTTAAAGCTCTGTTTCTGGAAGCTGATGTAATTCCTAATTGATATACCAACTAAATATTAGCGCTACTGATGTATGTTGTTCAAATGTTTATACTGGTATGATTAGTAAGAATCAAATTTATTCAAAAGAATAACTGAATAAAAATAGTTATTAGTCATGTATTTTCTCAACAGGAAGTAACAGAAGTACAGATGCTATGATAAGGGAGTCTGTGAATTTTTTTCTTTCACATTTAAAAGAGGTTTTTCACTTTTGGTAAGGCTAAAAGTCACTAGTCTCGTTTGATCCATAAAGTGACTTTCTAAGGCCAGTTCTCTGGCCTCACAGTGTGATTCTCTTTCCACCATCCCACTCACCTTACTTTGAACTGCTGCTGCGGACAGACCGTGCTATCAAAGAGCAAGTGAAAATGGGATGTTGGTCTTGAGCAAAAGTCCTGGGCTTCTTAGAGAAAGCCAGCACTCGTAACAAAAAGTACTCTGCAAAGGGCAGGATGTGCAGCTAAATCTTGGGTTACATTCTCGAGTCACAACCACCCGTGTATGGGAAAAAATACTCCAGTTAGCTTCGCACATAAAGACCAGCACATTGACTGTTTACCAGTGAGAAAGGAGGGAAGAGGACAGGAGGGAAAGAGTGGGAAGGAGAATGGACAGTATTAAAAAGAAACAAACCAACGACACTTCTGTGAACCAGAAGGCGGAGGCACAATTTCCCCCCAGTGTTTTATGATAGTCCTTGAAAGAGTCAAAAGACAGCCACCATTTCACAGGTAAAATTGAGATTTTGAAAGCAATTACATACAGTAACTTCCCACCCAGCTACAGAACTGACTATGTCAAATAATTTAGTATTAACTGGCTATGAAAATGCATGGCATTTTATAGCCCTAGAATTTCTTGCGGAGTTCAGTGACATTAATTATAAACGACATTATATCTTAGTTTGTCTTTCTGTTATTTTCATTAGCATAGGCCCTCAATAACTCCAAGTTCAGGTGGATGCAAAGTCTGTTCAAAAAATGTATGACATTTATTTAAAAGGAAGCACAGATTTTATTTCAGTCCAGTTAATTCAGTAATACAAATTAGTAGCTAATAAAATGTGGTTCAAGTGTGTGCCATATCAGATTCACGTCAACAAGGAGCATTTGTAACCAGAAGAACTAGTTTCTCTTTGTACCTGTAAGTTCTAATAATATCCTTGAATATTTTCTCTCTTACCCAGGTTAACGACCAACCTGCAATCTTATTTACACTAATCTTTTTACTCAAATCCTTTCCCCGACAAATAGAACAAAGGTAAATTTTAACCAAGTGCAATATTACTAATTATAAATTAGTAAAGTTTGACTACACAAAGTTTGACTGTGTAACTGTCTATGATGCTAGTGCTCTCATATTTAAAGAAGATTCGGGTTGTTTTATGCTAGTATCCCCCTTTGAAAAAATAAAGTGAAATCAAGGTTATTGCTGATATATGTGTACATATGCCAATAGGACCCCTCTAGTTCAAAACTCACCTCCTCAAAGTATCATCTCCTACCTAGTGGTACTTATGCTCTGCTCCTTCTTTAAACCCCACTAAAATAATGCAAGGGATTTGTAAGATGGTGAACACACACCCACAGTCAAAAAAGACAAGAGAGGAGACAACAGTCATAGAATTTGGAAGCTAGAGACAGATGAGTAAGTGTTAATCAGCTAGGTATTGTCAAAAAAGCTAAGTCTTAAGAAAGCAGAGGAGAGAGTTGAGAAGCAACTTTACCCTACAGAAAGAACCTCCATAAGCTCACCTGAAGAACTTCAAAAAAGTACTGATCTCTATGTCCTGTTCCCTGAGATTATAATTTATTTAATAGGCCTGGATTTGAGAATTAAGATTTCCCAGGTGATTCTAATATACAGACAAATTTGGGGACTACTGTTCTAACGTGAAAAACAGAGACTAAAAGTAAGGAAACAAAGCAAGTTGGAGAAAACAGAGATTATGCAGGGAAAAAACTTTAGAAAATACTCATAGATATCCTTAGGGAAATAACAAAATGTATTAAATCTGCGTAACAAGAACAGGATTTATATAAAAGAAAAAATCAGAGAATAAAAAGGAGTTCTTGTAAAGTAAGACTATAACAGTAGATAAGAAAACTTAATGAAAGGTTCCATGATAGAGTGAAGAAGTCTCCCTGAAAGCATAACAACAGATATACAGAAGGAAAATAAAAGCAATATGGTAGGAAATTTAGGGCTAGACTAGGAGGTCCAACATGCAAATAATAGGAGTTCCAGAACAAGAATAAGAGAACATAAAATTGTCCAAAAAGTTTCCCAGACTGAAAGATGTGAGAGCCCACCAAGCACAATGGATGAAACACCCACACGGGCCCATCATTTTGGAATTTCAGAAAATCAGGGTATTGTGAAAATGTGTTCTGCACATGTGACCTCAAAGTGAGTTGCAGGACCCAGTTACTGGAGGACCAAGATAACTGCTGCTGCTCAGAATATCCATCCCCCTCTTTAGGAATGTTAACCAGATTGCAGGAAATCCAAACAATCTCTTTTAGTAGAAAGTAAATAGATCAAGAAAGCAACTGGATGGCTTACACATCATCAGTGACTTTTTTTTCTTTTTTCCCTTTTCCTTTTCTTTTTGTGGTATAAAAGGTTAGACAAGCATGCATTACAAGCTCAGAGATCTACCTCATCTTCCTGCCACCCAAAACTGCCTCATATGTAAGTTCTCCCTGAATAAAACTTTGACTACCTACCAACCTGGAGTGGTCTGCCTGTTTCCTCGGTCTGAGCTTGCCGTGCACTTACAGAGAGCAGTTCTCAGTCCTGGCAGGAAGTTTTCCCAACACAGGGTCAAATGGGAGGTCTCAGAAGTTACTGAGAGAAAAATTATAGGTCACATACAAAGGATCAGGATTCTGAACTTATTTGGACTTCTCAACAGCAACATGAAAGCTGAAAGACAATGATGCAATAAAGAAATAATCAACAGTGTAAGTAGACAACCCACAAAATGGAGAAAATATCCACAAACTGTACATCCCACAAAGGACTAATATCCAGAATCTACAAAGAACTCAAACAAATCAGCAAGAAGAAAACAACTACTCTCAAAAAGTGGGCAAAAGACCTGAATAGAGTTTTTTCAAAAGAAGATAGAAAAATGGCTGATAAACATATGAAACAATGTTCAACATCACTAATCATCAGGGAAATACAAGCTGATACCACAATGAGATACCACCTTAACCCTGTCAAAATGGCCATTATTTAATGGTCAAAAAACAATAGATACTAGCATGGATGCAGAGAAAAAGGAATGCTTATACACTATTGGTGAGACTGCAAATTATTACAACCTCTGTAGAAAACAGTATAGAGATTCCTCAAAGAACTAAAAGTTGACCTGCCATTCGATCCAGCAATCTCACTACTTACTGGTTGTCTACCCAAATGAAAAGAAGTCTTTTTATCAAAATGACACCGGCACCCAAATGTTTATCACAGAAAAACTCATAATTGCAAAGATATGGAATCAACCTAAGTGCCCATCAATTCATGAGTGTATAAAGAAAGTATGTATGTATAGACCATGGAGTACTACTCAGCCATAAAAAGGAAGGAAATAATGTCTTTCAAGGCAACTTGGATGGAATTGGAGACCATTATCCTAAGCGAAGTATCTCAGGAATGGAAAAACAAACACCACATGTGCTCACTAATAAATGAGAGCTAAATTATGGGCACAACGAGATGTAAAGGACATTGGAAACCAAGCAGTGGGGAGGGTGAGAGGGAGGTGAGGGATAAAAACCTACCTATTGGGTACAATGAACACTATGAACACAATGAACACAGGCACACCAAAAGCCTGATTTCAGCATTATACAATGTACCCATGTAACAAAAACATTTGTACCCCCTTAATATTTTGAAATTTAAAAAAACAAAGACAATGATGCAATGCCTTCTAAATTTTGAAAAGAAATTATTTCCAACCTAGAATTACATGGCCAAATAAACTCTATCCCATATGCCTGTAAAATAAAGACACTTTCAGAAATGTAAGGTCTCAAAACTATTACAACCCTCCATCATTTCTCAGGAAACTACAAAAGATGTATTGCATCTAAACAAGGAGTAAAACATGAAAGAAAAGCAGAAGGTGTCCAGCAGAGGCTGGGCAACTCAGGAGGCAGAGTCTCTCCAGACCGAGGGAGTGTGGAAATCCTGATACTGACTATGCTTCAGACTTAGAGGGTAGCCACTGTAGAATATTTAGAATGAGGTCCATACTGGTCAGAAGTTTCTTGGAGAAATTTTTTCAAGAAGACAAAATTGATAGAATATCTAATACATGATGCATTTTTTACAATAAAAAATGTTTAAAAATTCAGGCAGCCAATACCTCCAGGGAAAAGAAAAAGCTGAGCAAGAAATAAAAATTTAAAATAGTGCTCCACATAGCTCTCTGTCATGAACAATATTTGCAAAATCACAATCACTGAAACACTGAATATTTATTTAACCAAAAATTGTGATATAATTATGTCGTGAGAATGGGGGCAGGAAGCAGGACATAAAAGAGGTGTACGTGTGTGTGTGTGTGTGTGTGTGTGTGTGTGTGTGTGTGTTTGAAAAATGAGAGAGACCTAATCCTCATCTTTCTCTCTACTGAAGTCGATTTTAAACACCTAAATATGGAAAGGAAAAAAGAACACACGCATATTATTTAGACATATGGAGGCAAATAACAAAAGAATAAGATAAAACGAATGAAAATATTTACCTCTGGTGAGTGGGAAATGGGGACAGAAGGAGTAAGCACTGCTTCTCTCCAAAAGCTTTGTAGAACTTTATGATTCTTTATGTATACTGAATGTGAAAAATATAAAGATTTTATGTCAAAATGTTTTATCCGTTTTATATTAAAATGTTTTAATTATGAATGGCTTGCCTTAATTTTTAGCACAACCATTTGAGACTCCATTGTATTATCTTAACAATTCAAATTTTTTCAATGATACACCAGCTTCTCATGTTTTCACTGCTTGAATTTAAAACAAAAGCTATGTGAGTGCTGATAATTATTAAGATTAGTAAAGTTTTAAACATAACCTTTCTGTTTCTCATCCTCGTGGAACATCAGGAAAAGTTTATTTTAAAACCCTAATTTGAAACAAATTTGCCCAAGTAATTCGGCATTTAAATATTTGGAAATACAAGAGATGCAAAGGTCTCTCAAAAACACTGGGGCCCTCCCTCACTGAATTACCTTGAGCTTCTCTTGCCCTCACTGGCACCCCAGAGTCTGCATTTGCTCTTTCACTTAGAATCAATTTCCCATATATCCTCTTCGCTCATGGCCCAGTCGGAACACCTTGTAAACTGATGGTTTTGGCTTTTTGCACCCTGAATAAGAGCTCAGGTGGACATGGTTGGGCTGTGGGTACCCCTGGCTCCAGTCCCCTCTGGCTAGACAGACGCCCTTCCTTAGGCTGTTAGCATTCACAAAGGCCTCACTATTTCTGGGCTCTGAGACAACTTGGTTGTCTTCCGCGCCGTGATTTTGTCGGTTTCTGACGCCCTTCACACTAGCTCTATTGACTGATCATTTTAAAGATGACCTTGTCCTCCTTCGGTATCCCTGTAGACAAAGTGACATTGCTTCTCCTCACCCAGCAACTGCTGCAGATGAGCTGCACACATAAAGGACATTCCAGCATCTGCTTAGTCGTCATCACCAAAACCCACATCTCCTGATGTCCCTGCTCCTAGGGTTCCAGCAGGGGATTCCCCTGGGTAGGGGCACACTAAGGAACAACAGGGATCCCAGCGGGTTCAGATCCACATGAGCTGTGAAAACATTCCTGCAACTCGGATCCAGCTTTGGAGAAACCAAGTCCTAACTCCTGCAGAAAGGCGCGTGGGGACCTCTCGCCGCTCTGCGCTGGGGACAGGAAGCGTGAAGAGTCAGCGAGAGCCAAAAGGGAAACGATGAAGGAAAGAACAGAGCTTCGTTTTCCCCCAGGTAAAAACCACACAACGGAAATTCATCCTTTAGACCTTCATGGTCAATTGCTAAAATGTCCAGGCCATTTGAGCCTGCTCCAAACTCATCATTTGCAGGATATCTTGAGGGTCTGTTTTGTCATGATGTCGTGCACACAGAGCCCACCCTGTCTGTCTCAGTTTCTAAGTATCGTACGCAGCCTGCAGCGCACGAACAGAAAATCAGCAAATGTCTTGATGATCAAGAGCACGTGACCGGGAGACCCTCATATTCTAACAACTCAAGAAACACAATTTTCTGAGTTAAAACCTCATAACACAACTCAAGCATAGTAAAACTGTATATAATCATGAATATGTTGTAGCTAAGTACTTATCTTTTAAATTAAATCTTGATAGGCAGAGCATTTTTTGAAATAACCGCATGTATTCTGGGGGAATATACATCAAAACCGAAAGTACACCAGGAGTCAATATTTTTTAAAAATCAAAGAATGCTACAGTTTGCAGGGGCGTGTGAGTGTATCTCATTCAACCTTCTGTTATAATATCCCTGACAAACGGTCGTCCGAGCTCTCTGTTTTTTTTTGTTGTTTTTTTTTTTTTTTTTTGAGACAGAGTCTCACTCTCTTGCCTGGGGCGAGTGCCGTGGCGTCAGCCTAGCTCACAGCAACCTCAAACTCCTGGGCTTGAGCAATCCTACTGTCTCAGCCTCCCGAGTAGCTGGGACTACAGGCATGTGCCACCATGCCCGGCTAATTTTTTTTCTATATATATTTTTAGCTGTCCAATTAATTTTCTTTCTATTTTTGGTAGAGACAGGGTCTCGCTCTTGCTCAGGCTGGTCTCGAACTCCTGAGCTCAGAACGATCCGCCTGCCTCGGCCTCCCAGAGAGCTAGGATTACAGGCGTGAGCCACCGCGCCCGGCCTGAGCTCTCTGTTTTTTGAGGCTGTTCCAGTATGGAATGAGCTCGGTATTTGGAAGGTCTGTTTTTATGCAGCAGGGTGAGCACTCCTGGTCTCTGATCTTCAAGACAGAGACTTTGAGGGTTTTCAAAGGAGCAAGCAGCGGCCGCTGGCACTGCTCTCAGCCCTCCCTCTTGGCTGGCTTCTCTCACTAACAGTTGCACACATCGCCAAACATCTCACAAAGGTAAGGGGCATTAAAATGTATCTAAGAAGGCTATGAAATAGTCCACATATCCAAAGCTTATTAAAGCCTAAAAATGGTCTTGAGACCATTTTCTAACAGCAGAATCACAAAAAAGTAAAATGTTTCAGGTTACAGACAGATGTAATGAAAAGCAGAGAAGATGTAGTAGGTGAGAGGAGGGAAGGGGCCCTGGGCCCACAGAGCCTTGGCCATCTTGCCAGGAAATGGTCGTAAGTGTTTTTAGACTGTAGGTAAGGAGCTGGCGTGAAACCAGATCTCAGTGTTAGGTGTCTGCTTAAGTAAATTCCATCGTTGCTGTGCTCTCCTTTCAGCCATTGAGAAAATTCATCACTCCAACTTAGAGGAGACAGAAGCCATGCCTAGGGTTGTTAGGCCATCATCAAAGATGAGAAAACACAGTGAAAGGCAGGAGTGGTGCAAAGGAACCCAAACTAGAGTAGCCTCTATGGCAGTGCCCAGCAGCAGAACGAAGCCTTTGCTGGTTGCTGTTCATACGCGCAGTACAATGGTTCAAAGGATGTTTCCACTCCCTCCTGGGCCACAGTCCGCCAGCTGTGCTCATGGCTGGGCTCCTCATTTCAGCTCTTTGGCTCACACTCGTGCAAAGCCACAGTTACAAAGCACACATCAGGTGCCAGCCTCACTTCCAGGCCATGCCCTGGAGCCACACAAATGAAAATACAGGATGCCCAGTGAGATTTGAATGTCAGATAAGCAACAAATAACTTTTTAGTATAAGTATGTATCAAATATTACATATTTATACTGAAAATGATCCATTGTTTACTTGACATCCCAATTTCACCAGGGCGTCTGTATTTTCTCAGCTGCCCCACCCTGAACCCTGCCTGCAGCAGGTGCCAGCCTCCCTCACGGATCGCTTCTCATCAGTCCTCCTGGGATGCTTTCTGGACTGTAGGCTGTAGTTCATCAGATGTATTTTAATAACTTTTAACCTCACTAGGAAGCAGGTGAGTGTCTTATTTTGTTTCTTCCATTGAGGCTCCTCCTCAGGGGCATTTTGCAGCATTTACATACCAAGACCATCAGGAGAGAGGTTTCTGACAACCTGCAAAGGACCGTGTTAGAACCTGTCCAGAGGTGTGGCTGCTGGGATTTTTTTTCTTTTACATAACCGAGAAGGGACGTTCCAGCAATTCCTCCCAGCAGGACCACCAGGCTCAAGACAACTGCTTCCCACCATTCAGGCAGAAACGCATTTGGCAATCTTAAAATTGCCTCACCGAAAAACCCGCTGTATTTCCTTCAAAACACCATTATATGTAGTCTCCCAGATAAAATGTCAGGGGCTCAGCAAGAATGAGTGGACAGGGAGCTAAGAACAGAGTGCAGGGGATGCCGCCAGCAAGGTGCCAGGGAGTTCACGCGCCATGGAGAGCAGCCCCCGGAGGAAGCAGGGACGGAGAGTGAGCCCAGCTCCCTTGGCTAGGACCGGGGAGGGGATGTCTTTTTCTTCTCCAACAAACCTCAACAGCTGGCCAAGATGGGAGCCCACCAGGCATGCAGAAGGACGTCCCCGTCAATCTACCACCCCCAAGGGAGCAGCTTTTACAATTTTACGCTTTGCCAGCTTGGAGTCACCCCGCATTCCAGGAGAATTTCTCAGCATAGGGAGAAAAGGGTACAGAAAACACAGGCAATGAGTAAAGTCTCAAACCCAGCTGTCCTTCATTGCTGTGTTGAGTGAGGGACTCTACATAGCTACAGAAGCAGGTCCCCGTGTGCTTAAAGCCTCTGGCACTCACTTAAGAGGCTAATTTTCAGGCAATATTCTCTTACTCAGCACTTTCAGTCAAAATAATCAGTGCAGTGTCTGAGGAGGAACAGGGAATGAATAGGGCAGTGTAGGAATCCCTCGTTGCTAATGAAACATTTTAAGATCCAGGACAGTAACAGCCTGTACTATGTAACACAGAGGAGACGCTTACCATGCCCCCCCCAACACCCTGGTTTTTTTTTCTTATTTGCAAAAGGGAAAAAATAGAATTTATGCACCTTAAAAAAATATAAAGTGAAAAATTATCCATTAGCACAGCAAAGACCTATTTCCAGGAAACGAGTTTTAAAAGAAAATTCTTGATGTCCTAAGGTTGAAATGGGGAGGTGTCATGACTTTGAATGTGAAGGATGAAAGGACCACTGTGTCCAGGTGCAGCTCAGGCTGGCCTCGTTTCATCTGTTACAGGAGGTTGCTTAAACCCCTGGTTGTAGTCCAAAAATATCCTGGCAGTTAGCATCCTGCATTAAAATTTATAAACCACGAAAGACCTTTTCTTACAGAAAAGCTAATTCAGGCTGGGTAGCCTTTAAAAAAAAAAGTTTTAAAAGGGGTAGTCATCAGAAGAGGTTATATGGAAAACTAGAGGAAAGTAATGCTTTTCACTCCCTCAGAACATACTAAAAATATAGCAATAGTAATTTCAGAAGGAAGGGAAATGGCACCAAGCATAATTTCATTTCTAAGAAGTCCCAGGAATGAACACTGGAACTACCAGAATTAACTTTTAGGGGTGACAAAAAATGGTAGGAATATTACAAGGAGCTGGAACCCAGCAAGAGGGTGGGAACGGGCTGCCCCTTGGTGTCTCAGCTCTGGGGCTGGCTGAGAGGCTCCACTCTCTCTGGACTGTAGGTAGGTGGGTCTGAAAAGGCACCTGGCCGCGGACCATGCCTGCCGCCCGCTCTCCTCTCTCTACCTGGCCGCATTCCTTCACTCCCAGCTGGACCTTTGCTGAGCGCCTCCTGCATGCTGCCCTGGCATTAGTCCTGAACATCCTCCACGTGCAGACTGGAGCTTCACTTGCTCAAAAAAGTCTTCCTGAATCCCTACAGATTGGGTCAAATCCCCTGCTCTGGACTTCTGCTCCTGTCCTAACCCTCAACACCCTTTTCAATTGCCTGCCCTCACTCTAAGATTAGGGACACGGGGGGCTGTTTCTTCTATTCACCACGTATCCATCCTCCCCCACTCATTCACCTGACACCCACCCACCGGATGTTTAATGAATATTGATGAAATTAATAAATGCCATTTGCTGTGATTCCAGTTTTCTATGCCTAGTTTATCTTTTATTACAAAAGGACCCAGAGATTCGGCTCCAAATTCAGAATTTTAAGGAGATTGGTAAAGAAGAGCAAGTGGCAGCAAGTCCCAGGTAACCATTAAAACAGATGGCCCCAGCTTGAGCCCTCTCCACAGTGGGGCCACCAACCGCAGCGAGGTGACCGTCTAGGCTGGGAGGACTCTGCTTCTGCACAAGCTGAAATGACAGTACAGGAAGCCTGAACAGACCTGGGAGTCAGCCCGGGCCAGCCAGCCTACACACCTGCAGAACCCACCTGCAGGGGGACCGTCCCCAAGACCCATGCTGGGTTTTTCCAGTCTTGCTTTCTTCCTGATTCACTCAGTCAGACATTCCCATCACCAGGAAATGATAAACTTCTGGAGTAATAGTGACAATAACATTAGTAATGATTGTTAAATAGCTACCATTTACTGAGTGCTGACTGTGTAATACCCAGGCACAGTGCTGAGCGTTTTATGTTAATACATAGCATCTATCTATCCCACACAGCAGCCCAGATGGGAGCCATAGCATTAACCCCACATTTCAAATACCGACTCAGCAAGCTACAGAGATTTATATAGATCCCACAGCTAATCACGATAGGCACCGTAAACTCCATCTCCTTGGCCTGCTCTAGAGATCATAGTGGCTGTCTGGACACTTAGGAAGCACTTAACAAATCCTCTCAAAGGAGCCTGAGCAGAATAGAACAAGTCCTTGTACTTCAGCTTACAGAACCTCCCACCTGGGCCCACACAGACGCCCACCCCCAGAGTCTGCCTGAGGGGACCCCGGTCTGACAGAGGTCACTGGCCAGCTCTGCAGTGGCCCTGGGATGCCACACTGTGCCAGATCTGAATCACCCTTGAGACCCAGTGACGCTCATGGAGTCTAGTGGGGGTGTTGGATCCACATTCTGGGAGGTCACTGAGTCTCCACTAACACCATAAAACTGCAAATCAAGAGGGTTTTGCAGGAAAGACCGAAGGGACTGGACTGTGCTTTGTTTCTGCCGAGAGTGGCCCCACGCCGTGGGAGTCTGGGCTCCCCTCCACCTAGTCTCAGCAGTTTCTGCCAAACATTCTTTCCCTCGCATCCTCCCCTGACCCTCTGTCCTCATCTGCTCTCTCCGTCTATTTGTGGACGTGTTTAGGGCTAAGAACGCTGGAGTTGGATTTCATTCAGTATCTCCAGCAGATTCCAGGAAGGTTTCCTTTATTATCATTACTCAGGCAGAGAAAGATCTTTTTACCTGTCTTCACATAGAGCAAAATGATTCTCAACTCAATTCTTCTGTAAACTGTTGTATTATACCCTTCCTATTTTTGAATTGTTTTTAATCTGTTGGTTTTATCCTGCGGCATTCTGTTTTTGCTACCTCAACTACATATTTTATCTCTTACATCAAACTGTGAAAGAAGCTAGCGTTCTATCAGAGAAAGATTTCTGACTCAACCAGGTATGCAAGAACCCAGTTTTTAATCCCACAAAACATTTATTTCAGTCTTAATGCAGCTGATGCAAAGATAGATGAGTCATGACAGAAATGGAAATATGTACATAAAAACTGTAGTTCCCACAATTTTCCATGAATTCATTATCTCCAAGACCAAGAGACCTCAGAAACCAAGCAAACAGCAGGAGCAAGAAACTGTATAACAACAGCTCACGAGCATGCAGCAGTCACTCGAAACAAAGACCCATCCAAGAGGCGGGTATTACCGTCAGTCAGCCCCATTTTGCAGGTGAGGAAACGTTAATGGTCACAAGACTAACTTAGTTATAAGAGTTAGGGATAAGGAGTAGTCAGCCCAGAGCAAGGGCAAATATTTTTAAGTTTAATATCTTTTTACAGTCTGACAAACCCCCAGCAATGACACCACATCATCTTCTCCGTTGCCAGTTGATATCTCCTGATAAGAGCAGATTTAGAAGAATGAAAAAGGAAAGTGCACCCGACAGCAATCGAGTGGCTTCCCTGGAGCAGTGCGAACCGCCCTTCTCATGAGAATCCCTAGAGGGCTGGTACAAGCACAGATTCCCACGCTCCACTCATGGAAACTGTGCTTCCTTTGGTGGTTTCTACAGGGGCCCAGGAATCTGTACACCAACCTAGCACCCCAAGTGATTCTTACTTTCAATGGTTCTTTCCCTTGATAAATAAATATCAGAGCAACCCACGACTTGCTCAAAGTCAAGGTCACTTATCTGAAGTGAGTGGCAAAGCCCAGATAGACTCACAAACTCCAGACACCAGTGACCTTTCCACTTGCCCTGGGAACCTGTGAACAAAAAGCAATCCTGCAACCTGCAGAATGCAGAGGGACTCAGCTTCTCCACACCACACACACGCGTGTCTCAGATCCGCAATAGCAAGCCCCGGGCAGAAATAACTCAGCTACAAGATCAAGTCCCATGAACCCATGTTCCTTTACCCAGCACAATTATGGTTTTCGATTAAACCGCCTGCTTCTCTGCCAACGAGGGCAGACAAGGAATTTCCATGCTACAGTCTGTCAGCGTCTGTCACAGGGCCACCACCCTTCCAATGGGCAAGGAACTCCCAGGGGACCGCGTGACCCTCCCAGGGCAGGCGGGGCATGCTGCCACTCCACATGTCCTCTCACCCCAGCTTATCTGACTGGCTGCAGGACAAGTTCTATGTTTTGTCTGCCTGAAAAATCTAATGGAAAGAACTATTATTAGAAATACTTATTTTATCAAGGAAAATATGCTCTCAAAATATTCAAGAAAGGGTACTGCCTGGTTCCCAAGGAACAGCCTGACCCCTGGGAGAATATATATTTTTATATGTTTTATATATATAATATATACACATACACTACACACATATAGTCTAGATATACATGTGTACATATATGTGATAGGCATATGAATATTATTTAGGTAAACATATATTCACAATCATGGTAGCAAATATTACCTTTATTTTTCTTTCAGCAGTTTTTTTGAAGTAAATTTTGACCCTTCATTTCTCAATTGTAGGGGTAACAAATATTCTAGTGCTTCTCAACTTTAATGTGCTCACGAATCAACCAGGTCCCTTGTTAAAATGCAGATTCCTGTTCAGCAGGTTGGGGTGCGGCTGACAGCCTGCATGTGTGACAAGTTCCCAGGGAAGGGGTGCTGACTCTGAGGGGCATGAACTACTCTGTGAGTAGTAAGAGTCCAGCTTGTGGTGAATGGCCTTTTGCATCTACATAAAGTAGCGACTGTCAAAGCCTAGAATATATAAAACAAACAAACAAAACTATATTACAATTAAGTTACCCTTTCTTGGATGAATGCAAAAGAAACTTCAGAACCTGGGCACTGCTTCTTGGCTCTCATTACAAACACTTTTCACTGTTAGAGTCACTTCAGAGTGAAAGTTAGCAGACAGATCTTGACTTAAGAGAATCAAATTGCTTTACTCTTCAGAACGGGCAGAAAGCATTCAGAACTATGGGTATTTTTCTCTCATTTCCGACACTCTGATCTGAGGGTAAATGAAGAAAACTGGGACTTGTCAGACTCCACTAACTTCTCAAATTTGATTCTACCAGTCTATAAACAATTAAAATTCCACTCTAGTCCTCATGGAAGCTACGGGGGAAAATATACAAACTCTGTATTCTTCCAAATATTCTTCTATATAGAGGTTGGCCCTGCTTATTACTTTGTTTAAATATTTGCAATAAGTACATTAACCATTATCCTCACTCCTAAGACGTCAAATATGAAATTATACCTAAAATGCATTGGTAATAACCAAAAACACACATGAGAATGGACACGCCTCATGTGAAGGACACAGAGAAACACAGGCAAGGATCCCTGCAGGAGGAGCTCCACATGTTTAGGACCAAGGGCCACACCCGTGAAATAATAATGTCATGAAGGACTCCAAAACCATCCACATGCCTAGCACAGGGTATGGAAACAGTGTATTTAAAGGATGACCTAATCCGTGCACACTGGAAGTCAAATGAATCAACTGTGGTGGGGTTTCAATCTGGCCTGGAAGGGTTTCAAAGGCATACACAAGGAGGGAGAAGGAGGACAGGTATGGGGAAAAATAAAGAAGCAGGAAGAGAACTTAAGCTTTTGGGTCACATCTCTGTGCCAGCCACTGAGCCACTGGCTAACAGACAAATTACCTAATTTAATCTCCCCAGTAATCCTGCAAGGTTGGCAATATTGCACCAATTTGATGAACCGAGAATTGAAGCTCAGAACAGTGAAATGACTAAGGTCACAGAGCTGGTAAGTGGTCCCACGGGGATTTGAATTTGGGCCTCTTTGATACCAAACTCAATAATTGATCCAGACTAAACCAGCATTCACCAAAGCACATTTCACAGCTCCCTAAAATGTTAATTATGAGTCAGGAAACAGACAAGTTCAGTGGTCAAATAAATTTCGAAAGCTCTTAGGATAAATAATAGTGCTAATAATCTTACAGATACGAGTTAACATTTACTGAATGCTCCCCATGTAGTTGGTTTAAAAGGGTTTTGTTTTCTTGGTTGTTGTTTTTAGACATGGGGTCTCGATGTGTTGCCCATGCTGGCTTCTAACTCCCGGGCCTCCTGAGTAGCTGAGACTAAGGTGTGTGCCACAGCATCCACCTGTTGTTTTAACAGAAATCTCTCGGAGCCTTTAATATTCTAACCTGCATTGAAAGTTTCTAATATTATGTGTTGGAAAATAATATTAACAATCCCACATGAAACTGATCATACGAGAACACAGTATTAAAATGCAATGACTGGAAGTAGACTCTGATGGGTTTCAGTTGTAAATCATTATCCTAGCTTAAGAGCTAGACATTATGCCTGGTGACTTTCTATTCTTCCTACATCCCCAGCTAATTTCATTTGAATACACAGCTAGGTGACAAAGTATATGTGGCCTTCTCAGCCAACAGGACAGAGAGTGGAAGGTGGAGAATGTGGCTTCTGCTGTGGCGTCGAATAGCTAGGTAAGTCTAGTCGCTCACCATCTGAAATATCAAGAGACAAAGGCTCTGGACAGGACACCAGAGGAATCTCTCCTGTCCCCTTTGTCATATTGATGATAGTAATTATCATAATTTCATAACTGCAGCATTTATCAATCCTTGTAAACTCTATCTGCATCAAGCTTGAACTAGCCACGCATGCCCTGGCTCCCCTGGCACACCGAGTAGTTCTTACGCACATCAGATAATGTGATGCTACCATTAAGCATTGCTTAATGCTTTTGACTTTCCCAGGTGTCTTCACTTCTATGATCTTGGTAGTAGCTGGGCATCTTATTCTCTCTGGACTGGATGCAGTTCCTTCTTCCCTCTTCACAGTTTCTGCTGATAACTTGTCTTATCTGTACACTTCTTAGATGACACTGGGGAAGTGAACACACTTTGCCGCTCTGCCAGTGGGCATGAGAAGGGAGATGTACAACACATTTCAAGGAGTCACATGCAGAATATGGTGTCTGATGGGATATGACAGGGAAGGAGGGAAGGTCCACGGCTTGAGGCGGCGCAATAGCAAGATGCCAGGATGCCCGCCCAGGCACTGGGAAATGTGGCAACATGCGCCCACAGAAAGAAATTCGGCATGGAAAGACACGAATGGAGAAAATTCCTTCAGGAAGCGAGGTCTGTGAGGCTCTTAGCAGGAAAGAGATGGGGCCACAGAAAAGATGACTAGAGTGGTGTAAGCAGTTTAGCTGCCATTAATAGTAAAAGTGTATTGTTTGATTTACTGAGCGTATTTTTTCTGTATGCCAAGCACTGGGTTAACTGCTTTACACAGTGATCACGTGGGGTCGCTACTATTAAGCCCAGTTGAGGAAATAGCTGAGCGAGGCTAAATATAATAATATGCTGCCATACAGGTAGGAAGAGGCAGAAATGAAATTCAAGCTGTGGTCTTATGTGAAACTAGACTGTACAGTAAAAACGTCCCACATTGGGACTTCTCGTTACTAGGCGAGACGTGTGAGTAGGCAAACCTGCAAAAATAACAAGCACTCAATACAATGAAAAGCTAAACAGGGGAGCCTTTGGATTTCCCACCTTCCTGGTCTATCTTTGGTGAAATGTCAATTCCATTCGGCAGTCATGACTTAATTATGATTAATAAAAGACTGAGCATGTAAAAACTATTAATGCATTTTACAATAAAACAATAAAGTATTTTAGAGCATGTTGACAAACATCATTTAGTTTATAATCGTCCAACATAATTGAATATGCTTGAGGATTCATTAGTTCCAATGCAGTCTTTCCTGGCTGCCTCCTGTCCACAACCTCAGGCTGAGCACCGGCTGACTGACATTGGTTTCAACAAGTGTTAAGGATTAGCCCAGAATGCGAACTTCACTGCGTGGCCACAGTACGTTTTGCAGCTTCTTTCCACTGGAGGTCGCCATTACTTCACAGTTCCAGAGAAAAACCTCAGTTTGTGGTGGCAAAGACACCGGACCCTTTAATCTACCCAGTCTGGCTGTATTTGTGTAAAGAAACCAAGCAAATAACCAAAACAATGACCATATTTGAAACATACTTCAGATCGTGTGCATAAACTGTCTTTAGAAAATTCATCAGTGATAACAGCTTATTTTCAAATACTTAATGTTTCATTTTTACGTGTTTTAATTTTTAAATTGCTATACCAGTGGATACACGTCATTATATATTTCTCCAAACCTATAGAATGTCCAACACCAAGAGTGAATCTTTACGTAAACTATCTACTCTGGGCGATAATGATGTGTCAGTGTAGGTCCATCGACTGTAACAAATGTCCCCCTCTGGTGGAAGATGTTGACAGCGGGACAGGCTGTGTTTGTGTGGGGGGAGGGTTGTACAGGAAATCTCTGTACAAACTTCCTCTCAAGTTTGCTGTGAACCTAAAGCTGCTCTAAGAAATAAATTCTTTTTTAAAAAAGTCAAGTTAAAATCTCTACAATTAAAACTAAGTACCTGTTTCGTATGTTGGGCAAGCTAATCCATTCTGAAAGAGATCACGTGCTATCTAGTTGCATAACTTTGGCCAAGTTGCTAACCTCACTAAGCCTCAGTTTGCTTATCTATAAAACAGAGATAATAATTATACCAACTCATGGGGCCGTTGTGAACATTAATACACACGGTATGAAAAGTATTTAGCACAACACCTGGAACACCATCAGCACAACATAAATGTTAGTGATTGCTATTGTTATCCATTGAGCCAATCAGGGGAGTACCTGCCTCCTGAGCATGTGACAAGGTTTGAGTTCATATTTGCAAAGTACTTAAAACCAGGTCCACTACATAGTGAAGGCTGTTTACATATTTGTCAAAT
>RJWJ010029456.1:0-20609 GCA_004363605.1 Indri indri
TTTGTGTGTTCCTGACGCTCGTCACTTGCGTCTGACTCCTTCGCACATCTGTGTGTGCCTGTGTGTGCGTTTGTGCACGTGGCTGGCACCGTCTTCTGCTGGGGCCAGCCCTTGCCCAGCGTGGAACCGCACGGAGCACGGACCTTCATCCCCAGTCACCCTCCCTCCCGGCCCTCGCCGCGAAAGAAGTGCTTTGCCCGGATGGAGACAGAACGAGTACCTGTTATATTAAAAATGCATAGGAAAGTGATTTTCAAAGTCCATTTTTTTTATTTTTTAAAATTTTTTTCCAGTTTTAAAAAATAACTTTTGGTTTTATTTAATGCGTTTTATTGTATGTGAATTTTCTTCGTGTGGCTTCGTCCTGGTAGGGATTTTTTTTGTTGTTAAAGAAACATGGATGAAGGTGGCTGGTTACATGTGGTGCATGGCTGTGCTTTTGTATAAACGCAAAAGGCTAAGCGAGAAAAGAAAAATGCACAGGCTCCTGCATTGTGCTGTGATGTCCAGGGCACGGCCGGAGAGGCTGCAGCCCAGGCAGCGTGCTCCTGCCCCTGCTGGAAGGTGGCGGCACCTAGGCCAGCCCTAGGTGATGTCTGTGTCAAACCCTGTGCTCTCTTGCAGAACGAGGTCAACGCCATCAAGTGGGATCCCTCTGGAATGCTGCTGGCATCCTGCTCAGACGACATGACATTGAAGGTGATGTCTGGAGGGGCAGGCTCTTTCCTCCCCGACAGCCCTGGTGTCTTTGGGGGTTGTGCGTTATTGGGCACGTTCCCTTTCGCTGTCGTTCCGGGAGCTCCTGTTTATCAGTCAGGGTCCTGCTGAGATGTCCTAGCCTCCCGTGGCCTTGCTCCCCGGCGCCCCTGAACCCTCCTGTGGCAAATGGGCCCGGCCCCTACTGAACGACAGTGAATTGTTCCCAGGGGAGGAACAGCATTTGCTCATACTATTCCCGATGTGTTCTCTAGATCTGGAGTATGAAGCAGGACACGTGTGTCCACGATCTTCAAGCTCACAGCAAGGAGATCTATACCATCAAATGGAGCCCCACCGGGCCGGCCACCAGCAACCCAAACTCCAACATCATGCTGGCAAGGTGAGGGGAAGGTGGCCGCACAGCCCGGGCTCGGGGCCTCGAGCGGCCTTGCTCACCATGGCCGAGTTAGCCACACGGCCAGTAAAACTCGCTCGTACACAGAGGGGTCAGGAAATTTAGCCAAAGTGTGTTGCCGGTGTATTGAGATCCTTCCAAGCTAAACGAGGTGGCAGCTCACTCGGAAGGGGCTGAGATAGAATTATTGAGTGATGCCTGACTTTGCGGTAAGGATCGTTTTGATCGTGAGGCTGGTAGGAGAGATGTGTTCTATGTCCAGGCTTCGAGCACTTGGCTTTGATGAAGGTTTCTGTTCAGACACAGAAAGGAAGCTGGAAGAGTTCAGCTTGGACCTTGGGCTTGGTTTACTTGGCTTAACCCAGAGATGCCGGTGTGGGGAAGTTCGAGTGGTGATAAAAGATTCCTGGGCCCTCGCCATATCCGACCTGACCATTTATACAGTGAATCCCCTACAACACCAATGTGGGGGTGGGGGTGGAGTGGCCAGTCCGTCACGTGCCAGAGTAAGACTGTGAGACTGAATGCCACCCTACTGGGGCGTCCGGAATCCGTGATGTGGATCCAAGGGGTTTGGGGCCATGAAACATGGATGTTCTCTGGCCTAGAAAAGACAAGACTTGGGAGGAATGTTTGGTGACCAGGAAGCAGCGGGGACTTGACTGTGCGTAGTTCGGAGAGGGGGGTGGTGGGGAGAAGTGAGTGGTAGGCAGGGTTCTCCTGCAGAGGAAGCGTCCACCCGGTCTGCGTGCCCCGGCCGGCCAGGGAGGGCTTCTGTTGTAGACAGCGCCGGACCCAAGTCCGTCTCTTAGAAAAGATGACGTGATTCCTGCGTCAACTGAGTGGTTGAACCAAGGAACAAAGAACACAGAGGCCATAACTCTTGCATTTCAAGTCCTAAAATCCACTTAAGTTGTCATGATATAGTACTGTACGCTATGATCATTTGTTGATGACTTGGAAGGTACTTTTGTGTCATGTGGTGCCCATTAGCAGCATAAATTATCCTTTTAGCAAGTAGAAAAGGGACATACCAGTGCCTATTGGGGCCCTGCTGAGAGGAAGCAAGCCAGATAACAAGGCAGGGCACGGTGGCTGCCTCCTACAATCCCAGCACTTTGGGAGGCCCAGGCAGAAGGGTCACTTGAGGCCAGGTGTTGGAGACCAGCCTGAGCAACATAGCGGCACCCCATCTCTACAAAAAAGAAAATTAGCTGGCATAGTGGTGTGTGCCTGTAATCCCAGCTGCTCAGGAGGCTGAGGCAGGAGGATCGACAAGCCCAGGAGTTGGAGGCTGCAGTGAGCTACGATGGCGCCACTGCATGCAAGCCTGGGCGACAGACTGAGACCTTGTCTCTAAAAAAATTAATTGATTAAAAATAGGTTTTAAAAAAGAAAGCTAGATAACAGCTTTGCGATGTGTACTATTCTTTTAAATTTGAAAATAACTAAAATCTGCAGCTCTCCGCAATGTAGTCACATACGTAGATGTGGTTGTATTTTAATTCCCATTGGATTAAAATTCTTTTAAATGTTTATTCACTCAATTTGCTGTTTTTCCAAATAGCGCTATCTGCTTAAGTGAGTTGGTAATAATAGATGTTGTGTTTTGAATTGTAGCAGCTTTAGAGAAGTCGATAATTCTGCAATATTTACCTTTCATATCTACAGAAAACACAGAAATGAATGTAGATATCGTGTTCCCCTAGTAATGACACCAAAAATTTTCTTTTTGCTGTTTAATGACTATGGCTTTGTTTTCAATACATCCGAGTTACATTTTAGAAGAGAAAAGCCTTGCTAGTGTATCGTCTTTCAAAACATAAACACTGAGAAAGTCAACCCCTCCCAGGTCTGATCCATACTGTGGAGAACTTTTTAAACACTGGCGTGTTGACATGGCTATGTTTTCTCTGTTTTGTCTCCCATCCTCCCAGCGCTTCGTTCGATTCTACAGTCCGGCTGTGGGACATCGAGCGAGGCGTCTGCACCCACACGCTGACCAAACACCAGGAACCTGTCTACAGCGTAGCTTTTAGCCCCGACGGGAAGTACCTGGCCAGCGGCTCCTTCGACAAGTGTGTGCACATCTGGAACACTCAGGTAACCGCCTGGCCCTGCGGCTGGCCCTTGCCCGAAGCAGTGCTCGAGCAGTCGAATTTCCAGG
Organism: Indri indri; assembly: GCA_004363605.1. NCBI lineage: Eukaryota > Metazoa > Chordata > Mammalia > Primates > Indriidae > Indri > Indri indri. The sequence goes on from RJWJ010029456.1 coordinate 3,282, forward strand.
GGCCGGTCGGACCGTGCCCAGGGACGGGTGGAGCACCCCCAGCGAGCACTCTCCTCCAGGCTCCCCGGGCCAGGCCATCTCTGCTGCCTCTGACCCACACTGGCTCCTGCAGCCCTGCCAGGGAGCACACTGGGGAATTCCAAAGGATGAGTGTTTGCTGTTGTCACACCCCTGAGACTTTCTGAATGAAAATGTTTTATGTTTTAGTAGCACAGGGTTTGTCAATATTGGGTTGTCCTCTTACCAAAGACCAAAAGGAGACAGGCTCTGAGTACACGTGACTACCATGGGTACCTCTGGCCATACCTGAGGATAGGAGCATTCCGAATAGAAAGGGTAGAAGTGGGCGGGAACTAGTGCTGTGCTGTGTACAGGGCGCATGGGGCGGCCAGCTCTTCATGCTCTTTCTAACAGAAGAGAGGAATCGGGCGATGGTGGGAGTCACAGAAAATAACCAAGGATCCGGTTGGTTGGGTTCCAGGATGGATCAGATGTCACCTCCCCCACTTTAATCCGATCCACTGTCTCAAATCCTTTTGGCTTCATTGACCTTGAGGTGGATTTGCACTCTCAAGTTCATGCCCCCTTGTGGCACGAGGAGGTGGTAGATGAGCCATGTGCCCTGGCAAGGGGTCCACTGAGATCATGGGCTTCCCAGGAACGTGCCTCACGTGAACCACGTCCTATCAGGGGAAGGAAGGAAATGGTGGACCCTACATAGAACTAGCTGACGCCAGGCCCAGTGCCACAGCCCTAGATGGGCCTTCCAGGAAACGTGCATCTCAGGGCTAATGTGCAAGTGTCTCTACTCACGGAGTGCTTGCTACAAATAGTGACAGGTGGATTTGTGAAGTGGCATCATCAAAACACGACATGATCGGGCTGGACGTGGTAGCACATGCCTGTAGCCCCAGCACTGTGGAAGGCCCAGTAGGGAGGATCCCTTGAGCCCAGGAGTTTCAGACTAGCCTGGGCAACCTAGGCCCCATCTCTACAAAAAAATCAAAATTAGCCAGGTGGATAGCACACCTGTAGTCCCAGCTGCTCAGGAGGCTTAGGCAGGAGGATACTCTGAGCCCAGGAATTTGAGGCCACAGTGATTGCACCACCGCATCCCAGCCTGCGCAACAGAGTGACTCCATCTCTTAAAAAAAAAAAAAAAAAAAAGTGCCATATCAAGTAGACACTGCCTGCCCTCAAGAACTCATTGAATCATTTCAACTCTCTTTTATAAATCTGAAAAACCCTTAAGCTTATTTTAATCCTTCTCTAAATATGAAAATAAAATATAGAATACTGTTGACTTGGTCTCTCCCAGTCCACAGAACGCCGCCCTTTAAAGGGTCCATTGAGCCAAGGTTTTGTGAGCACCCTCCTGGTCTCGACCTTGCGATTTCTGTGCATCCCGAGTGAGGTTTATTGGGTGCTCCCAAAGTCTCTCCTTCCCTCCTCGCTTACGTTTGTCATGTTAGTGCTGTGTTAAACCAGAAGCTATTGGTCGGTGGTGTTTGCCGTTACACGTTCGTTATGCATTTGTTCTTTCACGCTAATTGTCCTAAAAATGTTTGAGTTTTAACTTCGTGACATACTGATACATTTAATCAATAATTCGTCACTAGATAGCCGTTTTCATTGCTACCGGGAGAGGGGGCTGTTGTGTTCGTTCAGGTCCTCCAAGAAATAGGCAGGATGAGATAGGCCAGAGGTTCACGGGGACACCCATGGCACGCTGGGGCAAGAGGGGTAACGTGTAAGTGACAACTGCCTTGCTTTGCAGAGTGGAAGCCTCGTCCACAGCTACCGAGGCACCGGTGGCATCTTCGAGGTGTGCTGGAATGCCCGAGGTGACAAAGTGGGCGCCAGCGCGTCTGACGGCTCTGTAAGCAGCACCACTGGTTTGCCGGGGAGTGCGGTGGGGTGTGGGTGGGGACAGTGACCCTGTGCTGGCTGACGCCTGCGTGGGTTCCTGGGGCGTGTGTGGTGGCCGCGTCGTGGGGGGCCTGGCACGCAGCAGGGACGCGGCCAGCATGCCACGTGGGAAGGAAGCTTCCAGGCTGGATGCCGTCTGGGCTGGCACCTCATCTGGGAATGGCCTTCTTGTTCCTCTCAGAATGTCATTCTAGTCAGCATTTCTCAGTTAAGTCAGTGGTTCTCAACCCCGGTCATCCTCCCGCTCTGAGGACGTTAAACAACGTCTGGAGGTATTTGGGGTGGTCACTACAGTCACGCGTCGCTTAACGATGAGGCTACATGCTGAGAAGTGCTTCATTAGGTGACTCCGCCGTTGTGTGACATCCTGGCGTGCACTCATGCCAACCCAGATGGCACGGCCTCCTGCACACCTGGGCGACGTGGTTCGGCCTGTTGCGCCTGGGCCGGGCACCTGCACAGCGCGTGACTGCCTGAGCGCGCAGGCCGCAGTAGCACGACGGCGAGTGCGTGTGCATCTAAACGTGTCCAAACATAGGAAAGGCATGGCACAATACAGTATGATAATCGCGTGGGACCGCCGCCGTTTGTGTGGCACGTCACCGATGGAAACGTCGTCACGGCGCGTGACTCTAGTGTGGGCGGGGGCGGGGCTCCTGGCAGCCCGTGCGCGAAGCCAGGGACGCTGCTCAGCCTCCTCCGTGCACAGGATGGGCCCCCACAGCCAGGAGCACGCAGCTCCCGGTGTCCCTGGTGCCGACACCGAGAGGCTTCCTCCCCTCACGCCCACCTGGCCCACAGATCAGGCCTGTCTCGCGGCAAGATGTGGCCTTTCCTTCTGCCGGCCTCCTGGGGCCCGTGGGTCATCCAGAGTTTCGATTTGCCCCTGGACTTGGGGCTGCCCTGACCTCTAAGGCAAGCGGCATTCTGGCCAGCCGAGTGTCGGCGTGGCCCCCAGATGCTCTCAAAGTCCAGTGCTTAGGCTTGCGTTGTCATCTGTGTGGCTGTCGTGGGCATCTGGCCTGTGACTCCAGCGCACGGTCACTGCCCTCAGTTCCCAGCCCCCTCCACGAGCTGGTTTCCCTTGGGCCGTTTGCTCTGAGCCGCTGGCCGCCAGCCCGCCCGGCCCTGCCCTCGAGGCGTCCTTGCGTGGTCTCTAAGGATAACAAGCGCTTTGTCTTGCCTTTCAGGTGTGTGTTTTAGATCTGCGGAAGTGACCACGAAACGTTATGGAAAAGAGAAAACGCAGTCTAGTGGACCAGCAGGGAAGGTGTGAGGTTGCAGCGCTGTCAGACACGATTCCGCCGGCTCCCGGACTGTCCGAGCTGACTCACGTTAGCGTGTACTCTGAAATCAGCTCATCCCCGGCCACAGGAGTCCGTATCTTTTTTGTAATCTTCATCGAGAAGTTTAAAAAAAAAACAAAAAAGGCAAACAAAAGTAAAAGCAAACACGCAGTCATATCAAAGGGGGAAGGAATGGTTCCCACCGGGGACATGCAGCCTGGGGAACACGAAGCCACCAGCTGGACACGCCAGTTTGGTTTCCATCCGCGACGGGCTTTGTGAGGGCTGAACAGAACGGAAAACAATTTTTAAAAGCTATGCCAAAAAAGAAAGAAAGAAAAATTCTGTGATAAACCTACCGAAAGGGGAAGAACAAGAGGAAAAAAACCCTCCTTGCTGTGGCGTTTTTTTGTTTTGCTTTGTTTCCTCTAACAATTTGGACACTGCAGTTGCTCTCACAGAGGATGTCCACAGACCAGTTTGTACCGGTGAAATGCGCAACTTTGTAATCCCAACGCTTTCTATTTTCTAGAATCTTCTTTTTTGGGTGGTTTTTCTGTCAGCTGGAATTCTGTCGCTGGGAGGCCTGCGGTCTGAGACGGAAACTGTTTTGGGTTTGTCAGTTTTCCCTCCGACGCGCCTCTCCCCTTTGTCAGCGAGGTCTGGCTTTGCTGTGCACCCTCGGTAGGCGCAGCCACACGGACAGATGACAAAATCTCCGGGGGACAGCTTCCCCCGGCTCCACCCTCCCCGCCCCCTGCGTGCCCTCCCGCCCTCCCTTCCTCTCTCTCCCGCTCCCCCTTGCACATAGTTGCTTCAGATCTGAGGTCTCAAGGGCACTTTGGGTGCATAATAAGTGCTTTATGTAAGAAGGCAGGGCCGGGGAACTTTTTACAGGAGAAAAAATGACTTATAAGAGAAAGAGCCTGGAGTATTTTTGGAAAAAAAAATATTTTTATGTTAAAACAATTTTAAAATCCTAAAACGGCCGTCAGACATAGAGAGCTTTGTGTGATTCATATTTTAAAAAGAATTTGGGAAGACACAGGCAGGGTCTGCGGAAGCTTTTCCCTCGCCCCTCAGCTTTGTGAAAGGTGGTCCGGAAAGCGCTGGGCGGAGGTGGCACTGGGTGATGGCATGCCCGTCCCGCAGCCAGTGAGGACCGTCCAGCCCCTTGGGTGGGAAGAACGGCGTGCGTTCACCGTGGCAGCCGGTAGAGCAGCGGTGACAACAGTGTGCACTCGGACCGCGAGGACGCGTTTCCACAAGCAGGAGGTCTTGGAGAAGCCGTCTAAGCCGACAGCTGGCCGGTTCCACCCGTCAGCCACGCCTCCTCCACAGCAGGACAGCCGCGGTGGTCACCGAGAGAGGCCATGCTCGGCGAGTCCTTGCACGTCCCACGTTAAGGCCCCAGCATGTCATGTCACTTGGTCTAACGACAAAAATGAACGAGGAAGGAAGATGTTTCAGTCCTGAAGGTGAATTCCGTAGGTAGAACGTCACTAAAAATTTCTGCCGTCTTTATAATTTCTTTCTCTCGCAAGAGACTAGGAGAAAGATTCTTTTTTTTAAATAATGAATCTTTTTACTGTTTTATAAAAAAATTAAACAAGGCTTTGTGTTCCTAGAAGAGCTTCATTTCATTGGATCAGGTGACCTTTGTACTCTCGCTGTCATAACCCCACACTGAGTTACTTTTTTTAAATTAGCAACCCGGGAACAGTCCAAAGACAGGCTGTCTTCTCCCATGGGCCGTCCTGCGGGCGGAGGAGGGGCTGGGAGGTCAGCCAGGCCCGTGGGGGCCGCTGAGTCAGCGGGCAGTGGGCAGGGTTCGGTCGATGTGTGTTCCAGCAGCAAAACAGGGTGTTGCCAGAGGGCGGCATCCATCCACAGAGCTGAAAACCAGCCGTCGGGGAAGGGCCAGGGCTTCCTGCGGGACTAGGAATGTGCCGGGACCAGCTACAAAAGCCAGGGTGCGTTGACCATTCTCGGATAATCCATTGGCCTCCGCTTGAGTGTGTGAATTCTTCAAGCCCCAAAAGACCAAAAAGCTGCTCTGTTTCCGAGATGAGTATTTTATTCGGGCTGTTTCCCAAACACTTAGCAAAGAAGGCCAAAGTGACATGGCGTCACCGTGCCCATCGTTGAGGATAGCAGGCACCCCCGGAGGAGTTGACAACTTCCCCGAGGACTCCGTAGGTTTGGGGGGTGCAGTTTATGGAGCCCCAGGTGAACACCATCTTTACCCCTCCCCAAATAAAAGTACATTCATCTCTACTGAGTGTCAGCTCTCAGAGGTCAACCCATTTTTGGGACACAGCTTGTGTGTCACAAACCAGGATGCTTCGGGATGGTGTTGGTCGGATGCACCATGAGGGGTTCACTAGACAATCTTCGCACGAGTGTCGGTCTCCAGGGTCTCGCCAGAGTGTTGGCTTTAGTGTTTGCAACGCGAACCACGTTGGAACTGTCAGGTCAGCACCTGGGGCTTCGAGACCTTGGACCCCGGCTCAATCCCTGTGCCCAGGAGGGACCCTAGGAAAGACGAGGGGAGATGGTCTGCATCCCACCTTCCCACCTGCCACCAGGCCGCAAGGAGGGCTGAGTGAGAACGCAGCCAGCACCCCTCAAAGCCACCCGCGCTCAGCAAAAGCTGATCCCGGAGCGTGCGGAGTCTGCACACCCTCCTCCACCCTCGCAGCTGTCAGAACGTTGGCTGACTTCATCTTTGTCACCAAGGGGGTGGCCTGTTGGGAATGTTTTTGTTCAACGTTCACCTTAAAAAACGGCGAGGAGAGCTTGAGTGTTAGTGACCAAACTTAACCTTGCAAGCCGGCGTAACGCAATATTCCCTCCCGCAGTCTCCGGTCGGGTTCGAAGTGACCGAGAGCTGCGTGCCGCAAACACACCTGGAAAGGGATGCTGCCCCGGGACCAAACGGGCCGGACGTGACGGGTGCAACCCTCTGAGCCCACGGCGCCGTAGGACTGGACTTGCGTTTTGTCTTTCTGAAACTAGATCCCGGAGCCAAGCGAAGTGCACTTTGTCAAATGTTAGGGTCTGCTTCGTTCCTCGTTATTTTTCTCTCTTTTAACCTTTTTGTTTAATTGTGTTTCTTGTCCGATGCAGAAATGTTCCTTCCGCCACTCGCTGAAGTTTTGAATTCTGGCTTCTGCGGTTTTTATTGTCTGTGTCAGACGTACAGCCAGACGCGGTCTCTGTCAGCGTTTTCCAGATTCTGTTCAAACGACATCGACCCCGTTCCGTCCTCCCCTCCACTCATGCTCACCCTCACGCTCTTTGGGAGGAAAAGAAATCACCTTGTGTGTTGTAGCTCATTTGTTTCAAGAGAGAATCAACAGATCATATTCAGTGTCTTGAATAAATTGCTCTATTTTGATATTAGAGAACGTGGTGGGTGTGCTTCCTTCCTGCCGCCCCGTGGCGGGAGACGGCGCTGCGCCTCCTTCCGGGACGGCTCTGCTGAACGGGGCGAGGGGGCTCGAACACGGCCCTGTGGCCGTCCCCGCAGCGGTTCTGAAAGGTGTCGTGTGCAGGGAGCGTGTTTTCCAGTGGGTTCCCTTTTCATTCTTGTATTTCAGCCTGGCTGTTTTTAAAAGGCAACGCAAATGAAGTTTCGTCAACGGGTTGGCTCGCTGGGAGTTTGAATTCAAGGACTAGCCCTGAGTAATTTGAAGAACTTAAAAGTTGCAGGAGGGGGTGACATCTGACGTTACTTCCGCACAGTGCAAGCTAATGTGTAGCAAGCACAGGCCGACGTTTTCCCTGCCAGGCCCCACCATGTGTTTTCATTGATGCCACTTTAATTAATTGGTGGGTATTATGTGGTGCAGTCAGTGGAGATGGCTGTCCCTGTTCCGTGAAGGAGCCGGGCTCAGTCTTAGTCCAAGACTTCACTGTGGAGGGGAGTCCCAAACACTGCTATGCCCCTCATGCTGCTTGGTCTGCTCTGGGCAGAGCAGGGGTCGGGGCCCCCTCTGGGTTCAAGGCTTCTGCGGATAATTGCCTGGGAAGTATCCAAGAGTATCTGTGGCCTTTGCAGATGATTCAGGCTCCTGAACGGTCCAAATCCCAAGTTTGGGTCTTGAATTGGCAACTTCAGACTAAATGTTGGTCAGACACAGTGGTTCACACCTGTAATCCCAGCACTTCGGGAGGCCAAGGCAGGAGGATCACTTGAGGCCAGGAGTGTGAGACCAGCCTGAGCAACATAGAGAGACCCTGTCTCTACAAAATATATTTTTTAAATTAGCCAGGTGTGGAAGTGTGCATCTGTAGTCCCACCTACTCGGGAGGCTGAGGCAGGAGGATCTCTTGAGCCCAGGAGTTGGGGGCTGCAGTGAGCTATGATTGCACCACTGTACTACAGCCTGGGCAACACAGCGGGACCCTGTCTCGAAACTTTTTTTTTTTATTTTTTTTATAAGACTAAATGTTAAATGAACAATTGTCACCTTTAGAAAAAAAAACCGACGGAACCCTTCGCTGTAGTGATTCTAAAAATGTTTTCCTTTATTCATTGAGGCGCCCACTTAATTTTATTTATTTTGGGAATCTAAGTTGCAACTCACTGAACAGAGACCTTGTTTTATTTTTAATTGCCCCATCTTGGTGCTGTTCCAGAGGGTATTCGAGAATGTTCTCCGTGTTGTGGCTGAAACCTGGAAGTCATTGTGTTGGCTGCATGGAAGGGGCGGGTGGGGTGGGGAACAGATCCAAGCCCTGGTAAAAGACCCCGAATTCGGCCGCACACTTTTTCCCAGTCTGGGTGCTTTGTCTCTGCAGTGTCCTTGCATCCGCAGCAGGGCGAGCAGGCAAGAGGACTTCTGCCTGGAGAACCAGCAGGCGCGGGGTCAAGACAGCGGGGAGGGGAGGGGGAGAGTTACTTAAAGCACCAGCCTTCCCAGGAAGTGAATGCTCCCCAGAATGGGGCTTCAGTTAGGAATCGAGTCATCCTCAAGCAAAATTGCTTATTTGGAGCCACTCCACAGGAGCGCGGCTGGTGCGTGCGTCCTACCGCAGCGACGGGGCTGCGGGGGAGGACCGTGCTGTCTCACTCTGAAATGGCGGAATGAGGAGGCCACTAAAAGCTTTGCATGGTGCCGCTGACGAACAGAATGGCTGCTAAGCTGGCCAGTAAGTTAAAGTCAGTGGAAGCTCTCTGAAGGGGGCAGTCTCACCTTTCCTCCCACCCCACCTCTGCCGTGGGCGTCCTGCACCCAGGCTCCTGGCTGTAGGGCCCGGTGCCCTCTCCCCTCCTCAAGAACTTTCCTCCTGGGGTGTCCCCTCCCTCCACCCTCATCACTGTCTCCTCCCTGCCCAGGTTGACTGGATACACAACGTCTCTTGCGTCCATCGTTCTGTCCCTGACGCCCAGGCCTGGCCCAGGGCCCGCATGTATTCACGAGAAGGCATCCACTCGCCCTGTCACTGCACTCAGCTGCAGTCAAAGCCGCTGGGTGTGCGTGTCAGCTGGTGACGCTTGGTGCCCCGTCTAGGAGTCACCGTCTTAGCTGGGCAGTCAGATCTCAGGGTGCTTATGAACAAGCTCAGGCTAATGTAAGCCAAGAAGAATGATTGAGAAGGATATCGGGCAGCTTTGAGCATCCTGAGAACCAGGTGTGTGGGCTACACGGACAGGACCAGCCAAGGTCAGACAGCAGGACTGGACCAGTGGAGACGACACGGACAGCAGCCGGTGCTGCGCACACCCTGGTAGTGGGCGCTGGGCCGGCCCTGGACACACACCCAGCGCTGCCTCCCAAAGCAGACCTGCCTGCTGCCAAGGCCTCTCCAGAGGTGCTTCTCTGCCGGCAGCCCATTCATCGTTGGGGCACGAGCTTCTAACTCGGGAGACGCGTCCGATCAGCCCTGCCAGTCACGTGCCTTGCTCTAGCTGCAAGGGAGGCTGGAAAAGCCAGTAGTTGGCCTCTTTGCTTCTAGAATGGAGGTTGGGGCTGTGCCTGCACAGGTAGGAGGGAATCCTCAGCTACACGAGGGGCCCGTGACATGGGGTGGGAGGTGCAGACAGAATGCCATCACCCGGACACAGAATGCAGACTCCGGTGGAAAACCTACGCCTCCTCACGGTCTCCCTGACACCTTTGATCAGGGTGGGTGTGGTCTAGCCCAGGCCCACCGTAGGAAGGCGCAGCAGCGGTTATCCAGAGAGCCTGGGGCACCACCTCACTATGTGCTCACAATCCACGTGCAGCTTTGTGATGCCAGAAGTACAAATGTAGAAGCTCCCTGGACGGCTTTTCTAGAATAAGAGGGAGTCCCGGTGTTGATAGGAAGGGAGATGTCACATGGCACAGCTGTCTGCAGAGTCCTGAGAAAACAGCGTGTCTTGCTTTCCTATGTGCACACTGGGCGGCTTGCAATCCCAACACCGGCTGCAATATTGTTTAAAAGAAAAATACACACACAGAGGAGACTTCAAAAAGTTAGTGGAAAATACATATTATGAAAAAGCTATGCATGGATTTTAAAGGTTTTTTTACACCAAAATAAACTCGTACTACCTTATAACATGTCTGAGCAGGATCTAGTTTGAGGCACTAAGAAGGACAAGACATCAGTTTGAAAAGAGCCCCTATCAGAGCAACGTGAATTCTGGTAAAATTGAAGTGAGAACAAACATCAAATTTATGGTGAAGCTTGAGTGGAAGAATAGTGAAATCATCGGTGCTTCATGAAAAGTTTGCGGGGGCAATGCCCCAAAGGATTCAGCAGTTCGCAAACACATAACTAGTTTTAAGAAGACGCGATGTTGAAGATGTAGCTGGCAGCAGCAGACCCTCCAAATCAATTCTCAAGGAAAAACATCCATCTTGTTTGCGCCCTAATCGAAGAGGACTGGTGATTAATAGCACAAACACCGTAGACATCTCAGGTGTTCCGCTTACGCAATTCTGAGAAATGAAAGGTGAGCAAACTCCACTCAATGGATGCCGAGACTGTTGCACCTAGATCGGCTGCAGACAAGAGCAGAGCCTCCAGTGGAAACTTTAAACAAATGGGATCAGGATCCTGAAGCATTTCTTCCAAGAACTGTAACAGGAGATGAAACACGGCTTTGCCAGTACGACCCTGGTGACAGCACAATGGAAGCAGCGGCTGCCAGAGGCAGGAGGGTCCGTCACAGCCACGGCAGCCTGGTCAGGGACAGAGGTCACGGCAGGAGTTCTGGGGGTGCTCACACATTTTGCTTGTTGACTTTACAGAGGGTCAAAGAACGATAACAACTGCTTATCATGGGAGTGTTTGGAGAAAGTCAGCTGAAGCTTTGGCAGAAAAACACCCGGGAAAGCTTCAGCGGACACGACTCCTCCACCACCACGACGTTCGTCTCATTCCTCTCGTCACACAGGGGCAATTTTGCGCGAGTTTGGTGGGCAATCATTAGGCCTCCACCTTACAGTCCTCATTTGGCTCCTTCTGACTTCTTTTTGTTTACTAATCTTAAAAAAATCTGTAAAGGGCACCCATTTTTGTTCAGTTAAAAAAGGCTGCACTGATGTGGTTAAGTTCCCAGGACACTCAGTTTTGTAGTGATGGATGAAACGGCTGATGCCGTCGTTTACAATAGTGTCTTGACCTTGATGGAGGTTATGTTGGGAAGTAAAGTTTACATTTTTTTATTTTATCTATTCCATTTTTCCATGAACATTTTGAACCCTCGTCCATCTTAATGGATGGGAAGACGGAGACATAGGCAACGATCTGAGCTAAGTCAGGTTCTGAGCGTGCACCGTGTCATTGCTCGACTAAGCAAGGGCTAAATTCACGACCAAAGCCCCGTCCCCTTCCCCCCCAGGGTGCAAGGAGGCCACTCCGGCAGCCGCTCCCCAGCCATCCTGCTGGTTTTCCGCCTCGCTGCTGTTGGCATCGCTGATAACCTTAGTCAAGATCATCTGCTCTAGAAACCTTATTTTTACTGTACGCTGCCACTGTTTGGATGTCTGCATAAGCACACACTCACCACTGTGTCACGGTCGCCTACAGTGTTCAGTGCAGTCACCTGCTGTGCGGCCCGCGAGCGACAGGCGGTACCATGCGGCGCAGGCGCGCGCTGGGCTCTGCCATCTGGGTGTGCGGGAGGGCGCTGCGGTGTTCCCACAACGGCGAAACCACCTAATGACACATGCCTCGGAACTCATCCCTGTCGTGTTCAGACAGACCGAGGCCGGCCCGGAGCTGAGTCACAATTACTTTATTTATCGACTTTCCCACGTACTTGGATCCTGCACCTGCGGTACCGCCAGCCTCAGACAAGGTCCCAGTGGCGACTGCGGGCGCAGGGAGGCCGCGGATGGCGCGCAAGGAACTCCCCTTCCACCCCCGAGCACGCGCCTGACGCCCTCCCGCCACGAAGGATCCTCAGGCAGCAGCTCCAGTGCGGTGACCAGAGCAAGGCCGGGGGCGGGGGGACGCCACGCCTGGGAGCACGGTGACGGGGACCGGGGACCACAGAGCACAGCTCTGAAGAACGAGAAGTGCGAGTGTGAGGAATACGGGTCTGGCCCCGGCCGCGCCCCCTTCACAGGTCTCCGTGGGTCAGGGGAGCAGAGTCGACCTCATTTGTGTCGCGGGGCCCACTTGTGTGGATCTCAACTGTGCTGGCGTCAGAACCTGAGGAGGAAAAGAGAGAAGACGGTGATGGTGTCTGTGTCCCCGAAGGTCTGTCATTAGCTTCAGGAAATGCCCTTCGTACCGAGCTAGACCCTGAGTGTCTCGTATGCCAACTTGGGTCAAGGTCTTAGCAGTCACCTTTCTGTGGGGGAAGAAAAAAGCTGCATTCTCCTTTCATCTGCATTTTATTAAATCATTCCAAAGGATGATACAAATCCTACAGGAGCGTCAAAGGCAATCGATATATGACTGCCTCAGGCAACTGCAACTGCTGACTTAGCGAGGTTTTGGAGCCCCGGGGACATGTGCACAGGGGCAGAGGGCAGAGTGCAGTCTCGTGACCTCGGGTGTAGCTTCCACAGGGGCGATAGCTCAGGCGGTGGGGACCCAGTGGCTGCCCGGCTACCTACACTCAACTCAGGAGGTGCCCAAAGGGAGGGAGACCACTACCCTGAAACAGCCACCTCTGAGTCGTCTTGTCACGCACAATGCCACAGGGCTTCAGCAAGCAGCTCCTCCCGCCAACACCTCACTGTCCTCACGGGAGACACGCCCGTCTCTCAAGCCCCAGTTATGTACACAATGGCACATGCCTGGGAAATGTTTGCCAAGTGGAGCTGCTTTGTTCTGATCACGAACTGGGACCCTAGATATGACAGCAAAGTAAGAAATGCTTTGTTTTTTGAATACCAGAATGTGTATGTCCAAATACACTCGATGTCACTCAGCACCCACTTCAAGAGAAATCACCGGAGACTTTTTTCTCAGGCCTGGGTCTCAAGAGAATTTGCTTCCAGGTGCAGTGTTTTCTTGTGGATAATTCAGATCTTATAACCGGTCACGTTTTCTCTTTATTTCCCATTTGGGAAGCTCAAAGCCAAACAGGCTTAAAGCCCATTTTAAATAACTATGGGAGGCTGATTCTGCTCTTTTGATTTCATTGTCATTCTCCTTTGGTCCTGTTCACATTCTTTGGGCAATCCTTACCCTTTTGTTTTGTTTTGTTTTAAGACAGTCTCACTCCGTTGCCCAGGCTAGAGTGCCGTGGCATCAGCCTAGCTCACAGCAACCTCAGACTCCTGGGCTCAAGCGATCCTCCTGCCTCAGCCTCCCGAGTAGCTGGGACTACAGGCATGTACCACCATGCCTGGCTAATTTTATATATATATATATTTTTTTTTTTTTTTTTCAGTTGTCCAGCTAATTTCTTTCTATTTTTTTAGTAGAGACGGGGTCTCGCTCTTGCTCAGGCTGGTCTCGAACTCCTGAGCTCAAACGAGCCGCCCGCCTCGGCCTCCCAGAGTGCTAGGATTACAGGTGTGAGCCACCGCACCTGGCCCTGTTCATGTTCTTTATTAATCAACTTTCCTCTTTCCCCGTCCTCCTTCCAGAATACAAGGTGGCTTACAAAAAGTAGGTGCAATGCTATGAGAAAAAAAAGTGGGTATCAGTCAGCAGTGTGAGAGTTAACGTCACTCCCACCAAAAGACTAATCCTGGAGGTTTAACCAGCCCTTTGGAACAGATGTTACGAATTATTCTTTCAATCGCAAATGTCCTGCAGTGTGTGCTGTATGCCAGGCTGTGGGCTGTGCGTGGGGAATACAGAGACAGAAGACCCAAAGAAGCGTGGCCTTTTCAACCACGTCTGTGGCCCATGATGACCCTTCACACAAGCCTCCGAAGCCCTCACCAAGGCGCCCTGCTGACAATTGCAGCCTCCTTCTCTGCTCACTCAGGCCCTCGGGCACACTGCCTCGCTCTCTCACGCTCCAGGCCTGGTCCTGCCACAGGGCCTTTGCACGTCTCTTTTTTTACCTCTAAAGCTCTTGTCCAGATTTTCTCACGACTCCTCTACTGCATTCAGGTCTCAGTTCAGTTACCTCATCTTCAGGGACACTGCAGGACACCTTCTCTAAAACCCCTCTCCCACCCCCTCCCTGACTGCTTTTTCTTCACAGCACTTCTCACTACCCAGATGGAGTAGTATATAATTATTCGTGTTCTTCGTTCTCTGTCTCTGTCACTAGGAGAGAGTCTCTCAGTGGACAGGGAACTTGTCTATCCTAGTTGCCACCAGAGCATCGCTGACGCCTCACACAACAGCTGGCATGTAGAAGGTGCTCATTAAACACGTCAGGTGGCTAAGTACAGTCAGATCAGTGCCTGGGCGTTAACTGGAGGCAGCGCTAGTAGCTTGGAGCACTAATGAGCACTGGTGAGCAGGAAGGGGCAGGAAGGAGCACGTGTTCAAGGAGTGGCACAGAGTTTGGGAGGACACTTGAGCAAAAGAGAGAATGTCGGTGTTACATGGAAGAGAGGTGGCGATAGATTGTAGCAGTAGGAGAGCTGTGCTTGGAAAGGACTAGGCAATCCTCAGCTACAGAAAGTGGCGATACTGGTATTACCAAGAAGGCGAGTGTGACACTGCGCTGCCCCTGACAAGCACCTGCACACGCACACGCACTTTGGGCACTGGGGAAGCAGTGCTCACATCTCCGTCCCAGGGCTGCATTAAGGTGAGTCTGGGAGAATCTTAGATCTGAGCAAGTCAGACAAGCGTGATGAGCTGCTCGAAGAGGGTGTGAAGGAGTTTAGAGGGTGGCGGAGGGACAGATGTTCTGGGAAGAGACCACACAGCCAGACCCCAAGGAGAGTCTGGGTAGCTGGAGGATGGTGGAGGAGACCCTGCTGTCAGGCGGGGGGTGAGCCTGCTCTTGCTGGGGGCCAGGCACCAACTGGGGAAGGTTCCACAGGACCCCGCCAGGCCCTGAGCAGCATTCCTGCCGGAGGGACTGGTGGTGAATCACAAAGACTCAATTCTAATAGGGTCGCCCATGTTTATGTGGCCATCCGGGACTCATGGGAACTCGTGTGTGATTTATGTGGTTCTTTTCAACAAGACTCGGGGCTGGACTGTCACACGGTGGCTCGTGATCAAAGCCTGGACTGAGGACACTCCCCCATGACCTCACACTTTGGAACATGCTCTGGGTTCTGTGGCTTTGAAAAGTTTCTGGTCCCTTCATCCTCCCCCTGGGGCACTACGGAAGAGAATATTTACACATAACGTTCCTGAAACAAATCCTGCTGGAAGGGAGCCCCATGAGCCCCACTCCGCCTTGCTGTGTTAGATGGGATCCTGCAGCCGTGGGCTTCCCAGCAGGCCCGGGCTTTCTCCTCTGGTCCTAGGGGTCTCCACGAGGAGAGGGTGTGCTGGCTGAGCACGGCTCTGAGAAGACAACGCGGCGAGGCTGTTGGGGGATGCGGACCCGTTCCCTATTGGGGCGAAGTCTGACTATCCATCTGGTGTCCCTGCAGCGACCTCATGGTGCCCAACGGCTGACCCCTTCCCAGCAGCCCCCTTTCATGAGCCTTGCAAGTCCAGGCAGGTTCTTGGGATTCTCCCAGCCCCGTGCAGATCTGCGATTTGGATGTAGAGTCACGCATTGCATAACGACCTTCCCATCCACAATAGACGACGGTGGTCCTGTAAGATTACAGTATCTTTACCGTACCTTTCCTGTGTTTAGACACACGAATACTTACCTTTGCTGTCACAACTGCCTGCAGTATCAGCACAGCCCATGCTGCACAGGTTGCACAGGGGCAAGAGGCTGTACCATACGGCCTCGGTGTGTGTAGGCTGTTACCTTCGGGTTTGTGTAAGTGTATTCCATGATGCTCACACAACCGTGAAATCACCTAACACATTCCTCAGAACCTTTCCTCATCGTTAAGCAACACATGATTGTATATTGGATGTCACTTGTGCCCTCAGCGGCCTTTCTCAGATCCCGTGAAAACCTTGAAGCCCTGGAACCAAAAGCCCCACCAGTGGGCACCGAGCATGAGCCACAGAAAACATGACACCTGAGCCAGACTCGCGTCAGGGTGTGGAATTCGACCTGGCAATGCCACTTGGTGGGGACACCAGGATTACGTTCAGGGGAGGGGAAGTGGCAGCAGATCATTATGAGGGCAAAGCTGATCTCCCAGAGCCCAAGCTGAGACACCACCCCACCTGGGCAGGTTGCGGAATGATGGCCGATTCTGGTGCAGCATCTCAGGGCGCTATGTGGAGGACAGTCCACTGAAAACATCTGCATCTGCGTGGTGCTGGGTAAGGGCCCTGCAAGCGGGAGGTGGCTGGTCCAACGTGGCTTACCAGGAAAGAAATTTTGCAGATGATGGAGGGGGCAGGGAGAAATCATGCTAACATGATGGCTCTTCAGAAGCAGTGAAAAGAAATGTCCTCGAAGGCAGCCTCTGAGTTCCCCAAAGGCTCCCATTTGAAGCATGGCTCACCCTGTTCCAGAAAGAGGGCCGAGTTTCAGAGATACCCCTGCCTTTCCTACCTTCCTCAATATGCCCACATTTACCTCGAGAGCTAAGAACTGATGGAAACAAGCCCACTTGCTCCCACTCCTTGCGTCAGCATTGGCATGAATGGAAAGGGCTCCTCTTAAACTGTGAGAGCGGAGGGAGCAGGAGGACAAGGGCTGGGGCCTGTGGTGTTTGCTCTCTTGACAGATGTGCCCTGAGAGAATCCTCACTGGGCTTTGGAAAGATTTTTCATTTTTTGAATGCCATATATGAACAAGCCTCTGCTGCAGTAGGTTATTGAAAATCCAGGCATACGCACAGAAAAGGCTAGATGATATGCTTTTAGGCTAGGCTTTCAACATTGTCTTCTCGAACTTGATGCACAAAAAGTTGAATAGAGAATTGTGGGACAGTGAAGAAAGAGGGAACTGAGAAACACAGGGAATGTGGGAAAGATAAAGGATTATGAGGAAAGATAGAGAATTGTGCAAATAATAAGAATCCTGGAGAAAATGGGGAATTGCAGGGGGGAAAGTGAATTTGGGAGGAGGCAGGGGAGCTGTGGGGGAGAATGGACATGTGGAAGGGGTTGGGGAATTGCAGCAACATAAGGAACTGGGGGAGATACGAGGTAATGTGGAGAGGATGGAGTTGTGGGAGAAACAGGGAGTTGGAGGACAGAATAGGAAAGAGTGGGGATATAAGAATTCTGGGGGGAATAAGGAATTGTGAGACAAAAGGAAAGTTGGCAAAAGGAAATTAGTAGGGGAGAGAGTGTGGCAAAGAAGGGAGAATTTTAAAAGAGAGATAGTGGAAAAAAAGGGGAGATAATGAACAAGTGTGGAAGAGAACAGAAAATTTGGAAGAAAGAGGATTGTGGGAAGACAAAATTGTGAGGAGTGCAAAGGATTGTGGGAGAAAATGGAGAATTATGAAAAAGAGAATCGTGGGAGAAACACGGAGTCGTGGGAGTCCTGAGGCATTATGGGTGAAGCAAAGAATCATGGGAGTCCTAAGGCATTGTGGGAGAAGCAAAGAATTGTGAGAGAGCTAAGGTATTATGGGAGAAACATGGAATTGTGGGAAAGCTAAGGTGTTATGGGAGACGTAAGGTATGATGGGAGAAATAAGGA
>RJWJ010029457.1:0-20604 GCA_004363605.1 Indri indri
TCTACCAAAAATAGAAAGAAATTAATTGGACGGCTAAAAATATATATAGAAAAAGTTAGCCGGGCATGGTGGCACATGCCTATAGTCCCAGCTACTCGGGAGGCTGAGACAGTAGGATCGCTTAAGCCCAGGAGTTTGAGGTTGCTGTGAGCTAGGCTGACGCCACGGCACTCGCCCAGGCAAGAGAGTGAGACTCTGTCTCAACAAAAAAAAAGACTCAAATGGAGGATGCTCATAAAATATTTTCAGTCTGCCTAACTACTTGACCTGCCTGTCATCTGCCTCCTAGGTCAGGCATGGGAGGTAGGGATGCAATTTCTGGGTTCAATTTCACTTCTCTCCATGCCTACTATCTCTTCCCTGGTCCACACCCTCATTATCTCTCACCTAGACTGCTACAAGACTCTCCTACTTGGTCTCTGCTATAGTTTGGATGTTTATCCTTCTAAACTTCATCTTTAAATTTGATCCCCAGTGTTGATGATAGAGCCTAATGGGAGGTGTTTGGATCATGGGGGTGGATCCTTCATGAATGGCTTGGTGCTGTCCTCCAGGTAATGAGTGAGTTCTCACTCTATTATTTCCTGTGAGAGCTGGTTGTTAAAAAGAGCCTGACACCTCTCTCCTTGTTTCTCTCTCTCGCCATGTGATCTCTGCACACACTGGCTTTCCTTCATCTTTGGCCATGAGTGAAAGCAGCTCGAAGCTCTCACCAGAAGCAGGTGCTGGTGCCATGGTTCTTGCACAGCTTGCAGAACCGTGAGCAAAATAACTCTTTTCTTTAGAAATTACCCAGTCACAGGTGCTCCTATGCTTTGGATGTTTGTCCTTCCCAACTTCACCTTTAATTTTTTGTTTTCTTTAGAGGCAGGGTCTCACTCTGTCATCCATGCTGGAGTGCAGTGGTGCAATCACAGCTCATTGCAGCCTCGAACTCCCGGCCTCAAACAATGCTCCTGCATCAGCTTCCTGAGTCACTGGGACTATAGGCATGTGCCACCACAGCCGGCTAATTTTTTAAAATTATTTTTTGTAGAGATGGGATCTTGCTGTGTTGCCCAGGCTGGTCTCAAACTCCTGGCCTCAAGTGATCCTCCCATTTTGGCCTCCCAGCATGCTGGGGTTACAGGCATGGGGTACTGTGCCCAGCTGCAGCTATTCCTTTATAGCACCACAAATGGATGAAGACAGTCTCCCTGCCTCCTGTCTCTCCTGTTCTTGAAATCTATTCTCTACACTGACAATAGGGTAACCTTCCAGAAGCACAGTTCTGATTATATTGTGCCCATTGTTAAAACTCTTCAGTGATTCCCCTTTGACTATACCTACAGGCTAAAATCTAAACCCATAGGTGAGTATTGAAGTCCCTTTGTAATCTGGCTGTATCTGTTCTTCCAGACTCTTTTCTTGTGCTTCTGGCTGTGCTGAACTCCCTGCCATGCTGAGAACACAATAAACTTTATTACCTTCTGACCCTTTGCTCATGCTCTTGTTCTGTCTGTCCAAAATGAGCCAGCCTTCCCTCCTTCCGTTCCTGCCCCATTCCCCCAACAACTGATGATCTTTTCTTTTCCAAGATCCAGGATAAATATAATCTCAAACCATGTGTGGTTGCCCAAGCCTGTAATCTCAGTGATTTTGGAGGCTGAGGCAGGAAGATCACTTCAGCCCAGGAGTGCGAGGCCAGCCTGGGCAACATAGCAAGACCCTGTCTCAAGAAAATGAAAAAAGAATAAATATAATCTCTTCCTTGTGAACCCTTATTGAATTTTCCTGGGCAGAGGGAGTTACTCAGGTCCATTTATTTCAGCTAGCACATACTCAGCTCCATTGCACGTCATGCGGTGTTCAGCACGAGGCTGCAATAATGGTGAGGTACACAGGCTCTGCCCTGAAGGAGCTCACAGTACAGTGGGGGAGGCCCCATTAATAAAAAATGACAAGACAGTGTGGTAAGTGCTGTGATAGGGGTTTGTACAAAGGGCAACAGAAACACCTAGACATAGGTCAATAAACCTGCCTGGAGGGGTCAGAAAAAAGGTATAGTGAAGAGATGAAATGTGACCAGGGTGTCGAAAGAAATAGCCATATGAGATAGATGATGCAAAAGAAGGAGAGAGAGCTTTTGAAGGAAAATCCTGCATTTGGCTGGGGACACATTCGGTTCGAGGGAGCTGTGGAACATCGAGAAGATGTTGAGTAGGCAGTTGGCAGCACTTGGGTCTGGTGGGCCTAAGGAGCGCGCTGTGAGCCAGCAATGCAGATGTGGGCATGTGGGAGGGGGCGGACACCTCAGGAGTCGGGACAGAGAGGGCTGGGGGTTGGCTGACCACATGCCTGGCCCCTTTAGCGCAGGCTGTCGCAGCCTCACCTCTCACCCACTCTGCATGTAGCTCAACAACTAGATTGAGCACAACTCACAGGAGGAGATTAACGCTTGCTAGTGTCTGCATTTGTCTATTCCCCAGGACCTATTTACCACCTGGCATAGACTAGGTGCTCAATACCCATTTGTTGAATATTTGGAAAATAGTCGCTGAGGTGAACTGAGCTGGGGGGAGGGGTGTGTCAAGTGACTACAGCTGTGGGAAAGCAGGGCCAGGAACTAATAAGATAATAACATTATCGGTTATTTTCCATGATGCTGGTAAGTGTCTCAGAGCCTTTGGGATGGGACACAGAATAGGTTTGAAGGAAAGGGCTCAGTGGAGAGCAGAGGCATCAGGAAGCAGAGGTGAAAATTCCCTTCAAAAAGCTCTTTAGTTCCAGCATGGCGGCGCGCGCCCATAGTCCCAGCTACTCGGGAGGCTGAGGCAGGAGGATCGCTTGAGCCCAGGAGTTCGGGGCCGCAGTGAGCTGTGATGACGCCACTGCATTCCAGCTTGGGCGACAGACAGAGTTGTTTGCAAAAAGCTTTGCAAACAACTAAGGTCAACACTGTTGCTTTATCACTAAGCTCATGTTGGAATAGGTTATGGTGGCAACCAGATCAGGGCTAGAGTAGGGCACGTATATTTCTGGAAAAACATGATAAAATAGGATGCGGGAATTAGCATATTTATTTTACTCTTAGCCATTAGTGTGCTGAAGTCAGGCAGGCAGGTGGCAGGGAATGACACCCAGAGGACCCAGACCTCCCATGATTCTGTGGTCAACATTTGGCGATGGGGTCAGGTGAAGTCTAGGGAGAAAGTGTTACAGACTTTGCCCCAGAGCCTCTCAGCTTATGTGCAGCCCACTGGACCACTGCTTTCACAGACGCTCACTGTGGGAGACAAAGGGGCGCGGTGCCAGCTGGGTGAGGGCTGATGAGAAACAAATGTCTTCTCCCTTGAGCTGACCCACCCAGGGGACCGCTCTTTTTATTTCAGTTAACATTTAACTGTATTTTGCTTTATATCCCATTTTATCCATTTACCCATCCTTCAATCCAGTCATCAATCTATCTTGGTTTTTTGGATTCATTTCAAAGTAAGCAAACCGTAGACATGAGAACACTTCATCCCTAAACACTTCAGCACTCATATCATTAACTAGAGTGCAATATTTGTTTATTCTGTCTTTGAGGAAAAATTTACACGTTGCAAATGCACAAATCTTAAATTTGCCATTTGATGAGCTAAACATTTGATGAATATACACATCAGTATAACACCAACTCCTATCACGGTGGGAAATTTGAGTTATGTCTGCTCCCCTTGGCTGACTCTTCTGTTGAATGTATCCTTAGGTCACCTGAATGAGGAGCTAATACCTTTCCTGTGGATGTTAAGGGGACATTTGTAAGTGTAGCAGACACTGGAGTGGGAAGAGCTGGTGAATGCTCTTGAGCACAAGAGAATTCAAAATGAAAAAGAGAACACAGTTTCCCTTGAGGTAGAAGGAAGGAACACGTAGCTGCCAGAACCTTAGGGAGTAAGGTAAATTTCAGAGGTTGGGGAACAGGAGTATAGAAAGGGGTCTGGGATATTCAGGTTGAAATTCAAGTGCACTGAGCCAAGCTTCATTCATTCCCAATCCACTGTAGCTGGAACTGAAATAGATTCAACTGACTGTGTGTAAATTGACCTTTGGACTCTCTATGGGGAAAGTGGGACTGGGCCAGGAAGGTCAGACATGTGGCGGGTCCCCAGAAAGCAGGTCCCCAGCCTGGAGACGCCCAAGACATTGTGAAGTCCTTGCTACCCACCCTCCACTGCTGCTTAGCCCTGGATGTGCTCACTGCTCGAAGTCTAAGCACTTCAGTGATGCTCTCACTGCTAAGGGTCTTTTATAAAGAACAGCTGAAATTTGGATTTTTCACAAAGTCCAAGTGCCCTTCCTCCCTAATCTGGGGGAATTCAGGGAGGTCTGATGCCTAGAGCATTACACAAGGGGTTCTATCTTAGAAAAACCTGAAGGCTGAAATGTGTGTAAGGTCAGCGCTTGATATAGCGAGCAAGGCACTCCCTTCTCTCCCCGCACAGACTCAGCAAGTCCCAAGCAACACACAAGATGCCCTCATCCTAACCAACTATTCATATTTTTAGCAATGTCTTACTCACAGCCTGAGTGAACCAAGTGGATCAGATGCCACAGCCAAGGGCAGGGAACCTCTCCTCCATAGTGGCACTGACCCACAAAACAAATGCTGACTGTAGTCACACGCAATTATCAAAAGTGACTTCTGTTGACAGTGGCTGTCTCTTAAGGAAGGGTAAAGTATTGGGGCCCTGTCATTACCTTTAAGCAACATACATTAGATAATAGAGAAAATGGGGCCGGGGCGGTGGCTCACGCCTGTAATCCTAGCACTCTGGGAGGTCGAGGCAGGTGGATTGCTCAAAGGTCAGGAGTTCGAGACCAGCCTGAGCAAGAGCAAGACCCTGTCTCTACCAAAAATAGAAAGAAATTATCTGGACAGCTAAAAATATATATAGAAAAAATCAGCCGGGCATGGTGGCGCATGCCTGTAGTCACAGCTACTCGGGAGGCTGAGGCAGGAGCATCGCTTGAGCCCAGGAGTTTGAGGTTGCTGTGAGCTAGGCTGACGCCATGGCACTCTAGCCAGGGCAACAGAGCCAGACTCTGTGTCAAAAAAAAAAAAAAAAAAGAAGAAAGGAAAATGGACCATGATCGTTGATTAACAATGCATTCTATTTTACAAATATGCTTCATTCCTTCTGGTGGCTATTTAAGAGAGAGGGAGGCCATGTAAGAGAGTGGAAATGGGGGTACAGAAATGAAGACAGTCGGGAGGAAAAAGTAAGACAGAAGGTGACCAAAAAAGAGAAGAAGAGAGACAGTGGTTATGCAGAAAGGGAGGACTGAGAGAAAGAAAGAAAATAAATGAAAGACAGAAGGGTAAATGAAGGCCGGGCGCGGTGGCTCATGCCTATAATCCTAGCAGTCTGGGAGGCTGAGGTGGGAGAATTGTTTGAGCTCAGAGCAAGACCTGAGCAAGAACGAGACCCCGTCTCTACTAAAAATAGAAAGGAATTAGCTGGACAACTAAAAATATAAAGAAAAAATTAGCTGGGCATGGTGGCGCATGCCTGTAGTCCCAGCTACTTGGGAGGCTGAGGCAGGAGGATCGCCTGAGCCCAGGAGTTTGAGGTTGCTGTGAGCTAGGCTGATGGCATGGCACTCTAGCCCGGGCAACAGAGTAAGACTCTGTCTCAAAAAAAAAAAAAAAAAAGTAACTAGGTGTAGGAGAGAAAAGGGAGATAGAAAGATATAAAAAGGAAAAGAGAGAGAGGATAAAACAGAAAATCGGAGTCTCAGCCAGGCTAACACCTTAATTTTTATTGAGAGGGAAACTGAGGCTCAGAGAGGGGACCTGATTTGGCCGAAGTTTTGCTGCTCGTTAGTGCTTGAGCTGAGGCTAGAACTTGGGTCTCCAGACTCCCAAACTAGGCTGCATAGACTTCCTGGACAAGTCCTAACATCATTTATTCGGGCCTAAAGTTGCATGATAAGTCAGAATTCAGGGAGGAAAGCAGAACACCCCAGACCCCACCAGACCAAGTCCAGGCAATTGAGAGGCAGAGCACAATCAGAGGCAGCAGCCTCAGGGCCATGACATACTGAAGAACAGCGAGGTGCCTAGAAGTGGCTTCCTGGAGTCACCAGGTTTACCCAGGCAAACAGACACAGCCCCTGAAGTTGCTGGAGGATTCTCTCAGCCGGAAGGAGGAACCTAAACCACAGGCTGGAAATCCGTTCCTCCTGACAGCAGATCTACACGTCCACCCCCAGTTCCAAGCACAGAGGCAGAAATCAGAAAACGCCAGGGGTTCCTGGGAAATCGGAGGCAAGATGGATCAAGTCTCCCCTAACCCCACGTTGACCCTTGGCTCACTCTGGGCTGGGCTCTCTGCTCTGCCAACTCCAGGCTAAGAGATAGATCTAGGCCAACTTCATGTTTGTCTTTCTGTAGGGGCCCCTCCAGCCTGATTGCTCTAGAAAGTACTTTGTGGTTGCCCCAAAGTACTTGGCAATTTACTAGGAAGCCAGCCTTACCTGTCTCCCTCCCACAGATTCACAAACTTTTGACTGAACTTTGCCAGGGCTGGATGTAATTAGGCACCAAACCAGAGGTTACTAAAGCGGGCCACATGGCTACACGTATACCCACATGCATGTGTCAAAAATGCTTTTGATCCACAAATCCGATATAGAAAGGCTGCTTACGATGAACTTTCTTTAAAAGCTCTCTTCTAAGGAGCATTTATCTTCTTCAGGGATAAATCTGGCTTTAATTCCCACTCAGCCTCATCAAACCATATAAGCAAATTCCTGCAGTCTCCTATTGCTCTGGTCTAAGAAGTCAGTCCCAACACCTGGGCTTAGTGTGGGACGATCTGGGGAGGCCTCTGCAAATGTGTTTTAAAGGGTCATCTGACAAAGCGGAAATGCTGTAAATAAGTGTTGAAACATCCTAGGTGGCAGATACATCTGAGCACAAGTCTAGTATAGTGACTAGCTCATAATACATGCTCAATAAATATTTGCTGAGTGAGCTGTAAGGGTTCTTTGATGTGAATTAGCTCAACATCATTTGACTCGTCCAGGGTCATACCGCTGGTCAGTGACAGAGCCTTCACTAGGTCATGGGTTGTTCACACAAAAGAGGAGATTAAAAGGGCAGGATCCTTCTAGAGTCATAGTCTCTTAGAATTGTCGAAGTGATAAGGATTTGATGACAGTCAACATAGCCTCTCTAAATCCTTGGTTCCTGCAACAGTTCTCCATGTGACACACCCTCTATTCATCATCATCATCACCCTCCACTGGATTCATCAAAATCCCTCTGACAGATGCCCAGAGGCGGGTGCCAGTCTGTGGAGGGGACAGCCCATGCCAGTGCAGGAGCATGATGGGCTCCATTGCTTCTTCCTCTAAACATTATTAGAATGTGTTGGCTGTTTTAGCGGTCGCATGGCACTGTCCATCCTTACTTACCCTGAGGCCAGCTCAAATTCCCAAGGTCTTTTTCATATGAACTGTTGTCAACCCGGGTCTCCCTCATCTGGTCTTTGCACAACTGAATACTTGCGAATTATGCAGAACACATTGTCTGTGTCCACTTTCAAAATTCTGGTCACTGAAGTAAAATACCATCAAATTCTTCTAGGCCCGAAAGCCTAGATCTAAATGTTGAACCTTGAGTGCAATGTTCTTCCTCATTAACATTTTTCTACCTGATGTATTTTGATCTACACAAAAATTTTAATAGGGATAATTTCTATAAACCGGGGGAGCTTAGTAGCTTAAAAGGTAGCACGTGCGTGTTGGGGAGACTTGTGTGCCAGGCACTGGGAAGTGCTTTATATACATTAGCTAATTCCCTCCGATAGAGGTAGTATTGTTATCCCTAGTTTATAGACAAAGAAACTGAGGCTCGAGAGATTCCACTGTTATTAAGGGCTAGAGCCAAGATTTGAACCTCATTCTAACTCTAAAGGCCACGTTCCTTCCTTCACACTAGTGGTTCTTAACCTTGGCTACACATTAGAATCACCCGGGGAGCTTTAAAGCCTCCCAACACCCAGGCCCCATCCCAGGCCAATTAAAGCAGAGTCCCTGGAGGTGAGGTCTGGGTATGAGTAGGTTTTAAAAGCTCCCTGGGTGATTCTAATATACAGCAGTAAAACCACTACTTTATACCATGCTATTTCCTAGGTACATTCGTCTGGCATAGATGTAAATGCAACTATTAGGCTCTTTACATTTTTAGCACTGGTTGCTTCAAAAAGCAAGACTGAAGTTATTTAAGGCACTGACATCAAACAAATGGTGTTGGAGAGACCCCAACCTGCTGCTCCCTGTTCTGATGAGGGAGGTAAGGGCAGCCCCTCCATTCTGACTTCTATGCCTGGAAACTTTTGCAGTTCAGTTCTCTGAATCAGTTCTACAAAACAGGCCTGGCCTAACTACTTGGTGAACAGACTACAGGTGGGTCCTATACATTCTTAGCTTCTTTCCTTTGACTTATTATGACAAAAGTCGGAGGATATTTTCCTTCTGACCAGCCTGTGCAAGATGGTGTCTGAGAGGTTTGCCTGGAGAATTGACACTCTGTGTAGGTTCCTTCCTGTATTCCTCCGGCTGGTCCTCATACGGGAGAGCTCCTTACAAAATGGCTTCAAAATTAGGAGCGACATGATGCAACTGAGAAAATAATTTGTATATTAGCAGGAGGTGCAAATCCCCGAAGAACCCGTTGAAAAAATCAGAAACTCCGAGTCAATAGGAAGTTGTAAAACCTAGCACTGTGAGAACAAAGGGCCCCAGCCATATGGAATAGCTTATCAGAGGCTGGGCAACGAAGCCGACGTGAGAACAGCCCAGGCTCCAGAGGGAGACACCTAGATCTGTTCATGGAGAAGTCAGGAAGTGTCGGGGATGGTGAAAGAGCTGAAAGATGTGATTAAAGTAAATCCCCCAAAGATGGGAAAGTTAGGCTAAATGGCTTCTTCCTGTTCTTAATATGCTTTCTATTTTTCCTGGAGGCAGGCAGGGGAACTCTGGGTAATTTGCTTATTGCCAATGGCTCCCTGTCCCTCCTCCAAGGCTGGAGTGAATTCTTTCGTCTGCAAATCCTGGACGTATGCTTCCCCTCCTGCAAGCAGTAAGGGCTGTGTGAATAAAATGTATATCTCTTAGAAACCATAATACAATCGTAGAATCAAAAAGAGCCTCTCCTCAGAGCTTCCCCAGAGCTTCGGCAGTCATAACCACCGAGTGGAAAGGGCGTCGCCGGGGCTGTTTCCACATATAGATCAAGTGCTGTGGAGGGTGAAAGCAGTTAGGTACCTAATCTAGGCCGAGTACACATGGTCCCTTAGACTACGGAAGAAAAATGGGACGAGGTGGCTCACTCTTCCTTCCTTCCTTCCTTCCTTCCTTCCGTCCTTCCTTTCGGCCTTGAAGGAGACAGGCATCCAATCCCCACAGACCTCCACGTCTTCTCGCTTGGCATGGGCAGGCACCACCTAAGAGAGTCTTAGAAGATAAACATAATGTGTCAACACACTCAAAATGTTTCCTTCACATGGAACTCATCTCACGTTTCTCTCTAACACTGAAGCCATGCGACATTTCCATGGGAAGAAAGTCTCAAAATAGCAAGTAATAAACCAAGCCAGGGAGCGTGGCGCAGCTCTGCCCTGTGCCAGCCCTCAGCCCCGCTCCCCTCCAGAGCGAGCCGACTCTTTCCATCCCTGCGCGGCTAAGCCAGGCAGGCGACAGCGCCAGATAATCAATGGCAGGTGTCACGCCCCATAATAAACTTGAAGGAAACAAAGAAGAGCATAGAGAAAACTCAAGGTTGGATTGCTCAGGGAGCACTGTTGGCTGGCACTTTACAAAAACGTCCTGCACGTGGGACCGGATCGTTAAATCCCAAGTGCCCTTGGATCGACATGGAAGGTGAGAGGCAGAACAGAAGGGGCCCCGGGAACTGCTGGATCAAAGAGGCTCCAGCCAGGAGTGACTGAGCCGAGGCACCGGCTATGTTTATTCAGCTTACAGCTTTCATTTTTCCTAAGTGATTTAAATGAGTTAAAGAAAAAAAAAATCATTCTACTGGATTGAGTCCATCCCTAAATATTTGGGACACACGCTGAAAGGTTAGAAGCAAACTCCTGCAAAGAAATGATTGCTGGAATGAGGGAGTTGGCTACCAGAAGAGGCCTGGGATGAAGGCCAACAATGACCCGAGAGAGAATCGAGAGCAGCGAAATGATCCATGAAGTTTCTTGGCATTTTCAAGCACTCCAGGAAAGGGAGAAGCTCATCAACTTCACTGAAGAATCTCCAAACAAATAGCTCAACTGTCTCCGCGTTTCCCAGCCTCAGAATTGGGCTGGGAAATTCAAATGAAAGTTGTGAAATGAGTATTTCAAGTCTGGAGTCCGGGGCTTTATAATGTGGTTTGGGGTGCTTCAGAGACACAGTTTGCCCTAATCTTCAAGGTCACATGTATGCCAGACGTTATGTGAGGAGTACAGTTTTTCTCAGCCCTACCTGGGCCTATTAATACATTCTCAATCAGCCTACATGGTTGCGTAGGAGTGGATTTGAGTCAATTATCTCCTTTGCCTCAAAGTTGAAACAAAACAAAAAACCTATCAAAAATATGCAAATTAGAGATTGATTTTTCTAGCAGAATCTTCACAAGGCAAAGAGGGGAGGGAAAGGAGGGAAGGAACTAGTGCATTCAGCCCCCCCCATTGGATTAAATTTACCCCAAAGCTAGAAAAAGTATCAAGTGCAAATTTGCTATTTTTGGAGACCTTGGGCCACTCCTTCACTTCATTGTAAGAAACCTAGTGCTCCAGTGGAGCCCCAGGCTGAGAGGCCAGCAGCAGAAAGAGATAAGGACGGCTGGCTGTGTAAATTCTCCTCCAGTAATCAGGAGCCCAGACGCTGCCCCAGGATCCGGTGGTGGGAGTCAAGGCCAAGTTCAGCACAAGGAATGGATTGGGGCTGATACAAAAAAGGCAACAAAGAAGTGGACCCAGAAATGAGTACAGAGCTGGGCCCCTACTGCAAGTCAGTATAGAGGCTGGAACATATGTAAGAAGCAAAGCTGGAGACTGCAGGGCTCCGCTTCCAGAGCCCCTACCCATCTCCAAGGGTAAGAGAGCTGCAAAAAATGCACTCTGGTCAGGACAGGAACATCAACAACATATGTTATTACATGTTGTATATACTGAGGTATATAGTCCCACCCCCTAGAAAGAGATCACGGTTTATTTGCGGGGAAGGATGCAACTGCAAACACATCTAACACAAGACTAGGAGTGGAGGCAGGCAGGAAGGCCTACTCACAGAACAAAGCGCAGCATCACGCCGGGGCTGTTTTTATGGCAAGAGGCTCATGCGCACCTTTAATCCTGAAGGAGCAAGATGAAATGCCCTTCACTCTGTGTTGCAAATCCGTGCTTAAAATTTACTTTAAATGTTTTATGAAAAGGGATACAGAGTCTTACTTAGCGCACTTTCTAAGGATTTCTTCTACTGAAGCAATTTGTAAATGTTGCAAGGCATTAGAAGAATAGGCTTTCTCGAAGAAAATAATAAATTGTGTTTGTTAAATCCCAAGTAGCATGGAGTACAAGCAGGTACCACTGGAAATATCTGATGGAAAGGGAAAGTTGCTCACTTCTTCCAGTCTAACCAAGAGTTTGCTGCTTCAGATTGGGAAACCTTTAGCCACAGGGCTTTGGGTTTCATCTTCAAGCTCTCTAGGGAACACAAATGGCTCCCTTTGGGGTTTGGCTGTGTGTTGAGGGGGGGCGGGTTTGTGAATGACTCGCACAGTTACACGAGCACCGGCAGGACCCTCCTCTGCCCTCTCCGGGTCACAGCCTCCAGTCTCTGGAAACGAGAGAACTGCATAGAGCAGGGCTCAGCAATCCTCTTCTGTGAAGGGCCACGTAGGAAATCGTGCAGGCAATTCAGACCACAGAGGCTCTCAGCATGGTCTTCTTCCTTTCCCCCTTTTAACAGCCTTATTGAGATATAATTTGCATATCATACAATTCACCCACTTAAACGGTACAATGCATTGTGGTTTGTTTTGTTTTCTTTTGTTTTGTATATTCACTGTATGTGCAACCATCCCCACAATCAATTTTAGGTTTTCATCACCACGTGCGCACGCGCGCACACACACACACACACACACACACACACACAAATGCATAAAAACTCGGTAGCCATTAGTAGTTACTCCCATTTTCTCCCATCACCCCTAGCCTCTGGCAACCACTAATCTACTTTCTGTCTCTATATATTTGCCTATTCTGGACATTTCATGTAAATGGAATTGTAAAATATGTAGCCTTCTGTGTCTGGCTTCTTTCTCTTAGCATAATGTTTTCAAGGCTCATCCATGTGGTAACATGTGTCAGTCCTTCATTCCTTTTTATGACCACATAATACTCCATAGTGTGGATATGCCGCATCTGTTATCCATTTACCAGTTGATGGGCCTTTGGGTCATTTCCACCTCTGGGCCATTATGAATAATACTGCTATGAACATTCCTGTACAAGTTTCTGCATAGACCCATTTGTTCAATTCTCTTGAGTATATACCTAGAAGTGGAATTGCTGAGTCTTATAGTAACTCTATGTTTAATCTTCTGAGGAGCTGCCAGACTGTTTTACAAAGTAGCTGCACTATTTTCCCATCCCACAGCAATGTATGAGGGTTCCAATTTCTCCACCTTCTCACCACCACTTGTTATGATCTGTCTTTTTTAATAAAGTCATCCTAGTGGGTGTGGAGTAGTATCTCACTGTGGTTTTGATTTGCATTTCCCTAATGATTCATGTTGTTGAGCATCTTTTCATGTGTTTAGTGTCCATTTGTTTATTTTCTTTGGAGAAATGTCTATTTAAATCCTTTGCCCATTTTAAAATTGAATTATTTGTCTTTTTATTGTTGAGTTTTGTTCTTTATATATTCTGGATAAAAATCCCTTATCAAACATATGATTTGCAAATATTTTGTCCCATTCTTTGGGTTTTTAAAAAATTCTTTAAAATATAAAAATCAGGCTGGGCAAAGTGGCATGCACCTGTAGTCCCAGACACTCGGGAGGCCGGAGCAGGAGCATTGCTTGAGCTCAGGACTTCAAGACCAGCCTGGGCAACATAGCAAGACCCCAGGTCTTTAAAAAATGTAAAAACCATTCTTAGCTCACAAGCCTTATAAAAACTGGCCACTGGCTAGCTTTGACACATAGGCTATAGTTTGCTGAGCACCGGTCTGTATCATGGGTTTTCAAACTTTTTTGAAAAGTGGTTGTAGTAAATGTCTGTTGTTTTGCTGTCCTAGAAACCCCTTTGTCTGGTTAAAAAAAAACCCTGCATTTTCTTTTGGAAAGCAGCTTCTCCCCCATTTCATGCTGTCTTGGTGGAACTGTCATGAAGATTTCTTGTCTTCCTCTGGCCAGAGGTGAACGGCTGAACTAAGATAAGCCAGTCTCTTTCCAGAGACAGTAAATGTCTAGCAAAGTAAAGTGACAAAGGGGGGAAGACAAGTGGGAGCTGACTCATGTGAGCTGAAGTGGCCTAATAAGCCTGTCCCTCAGTTGCCACAACGGAGATCCTCAGAGCTGCCCTGTTCCTATTCTTTCTAAGACCTGGTAGATTAGCTTGTCCTTCAACTACTCCCATTTCCTTCTCATGAACTCTATCCCTCATTCCTTTTGCTTGTTATCCAGAGTCAATCTCTATTGCTTGCACCTTAAAGAAACAGCAATCAACTCCTTCTCCAAGCAAAACCATACATGGAGCCCCAATCTATAAAACAGATAAAAATTTCGTAGCTTTGGTTGAATAGGGGTGGAAGCCCAAACACCTTCCTGCTTTTCCCCTCCCGTTGTTGTCCCTGAGGCATCTCCATGTCATTGTGGAACAGTTTGACAACCTCTGGACAAGATGCCTCTAAGGTACCTTTTGACTCCGGTACATTAAGAGTTGATGAGAGTTAGAAGTGAGTGAGAGATGAGAAATTGGAGGGCAAAATAAGTCTTCCAATTTGTTGGGAGCAGTTGTACTAATGGATCTCATAAGAGAGGAAAATCAGCAATGCAGAAAGAGACAGGCAGAGTTCAGAGGGCTTTCAAACAAAATGAAGCCGCTCAAGAAGGAAACTACGAACAAATCACATTTTAATCCAAAAGTAGGTAGGTAAGAGTATGAGCTAAGGCTCTTTAGAGGGGAATAAAGGAATGCACAAGCAATCCAAAGAAATATGTACCTGTTAATTGGAAAAAACTACCAAACTATATGTTAAATTTAGCTTTCTCTTTACTGATTGTTCTATAGAAATGTCATCTTTGCCCAGAAATATAACCTCACATCTACGGTCAATTGATGTTTGACAAGGGTGCCAAGACCATTCAATAAAGAAAGAATCATCTCTTCAACAATTGGAATTGTGAAAACTGGATATCCACATACAAAACAATGAAGTTGGATCCTTACCTTACAGCACATACAAAAATTAACTCAAGGCCAGGCGCGGTGGCTCACGCCTGTAATCCTAGCACTCTGGGAGGCCGAGGCGGGTGGATCGTCCTGAGCTCAGGAGTTCGAGACCAGCCTGAGTAAGAGCGAGACCCCGTCTCTACCAAAAATAGAAAGAAATTAATTGGACGGCTAAAAAAAACATATAGAGAAAAAAAATTAGCCGGGCATGGTGGCGCATGCCTGTAGTCCCAGTTACTTGGGAGGCTGAGACAGTAGGATTGCTCGAGCCCAGGAGTTTGAGGTTGCTGTGAGCTAGGCTGATGCCACGGCACTCACCCCAGGCAAGAGAGTGAGACTCTGTCTCAAAAAAAAAAAAAAAAAATTAACTCAAACAGATCAAAGACTAAATTTAATAGCTAAAATTATGAAAGTCTTAGAAGAAAACGTAGGGAAAATCTGCATTACCTCAGATTTGGCAATGGTTTCTTAAACGATGACACCAAAAGCACAGAGAGCGAAAGAAAAAAATAGATAACTTGAACTTTATCAAAATTAAAAATTTTTGTGCATCAAAAAACGCTGTCAAGAGAGTGAAAAAACAACCCACACCTGGGAGAAAATATTTGTAAATCATGTATCTGATAGAGGTTCAATATCCAGAATATACAAAGAACTTATATAACTAAAAAATAAGAAGATAAATAGTCCAATTAAAATGGGCAAGGGACTCAAACAGACATTTCTCCAAAGAAGATATACAAATGGCTTATAAGTACATGAAAAGATGCTCAGTATCATTACTTAATCAGGAGAATGCAAATACAAACCACAAGGAGATACCACATCACACCCATAGTATGGCTATTGAAAGAGCTCAGGAAATTTCACCCTAAAATATGATTTC
Organism: Indri indri; assembly: GCA_004363605.1. Lineage (NCBI taxonomy): Eukaryota > Metazoa > Chordata > Mammalia > Primates > Indriidae > Indri > Indri indri. The sequence continues at coordinate 15,376 of RJWJ010029457.1, forward strand.
TTGGTATAAAGAGTATTTTGAATTAAAGGCCCTTAGAGATCAACAGGCCCTTGGAAGGGGCTTTCCCCCTATCTGCATAACCAGAGGAACCCATCAAAAGAACTATCTGACTTCCCTTCCCTTCCCTTCCCTGTTATCTCACTATAGTGCAGGAAAGAAAATCAAGAATGCAACCAGATCTGGCCCACATCATTTTAAATATAATACCTGTCTCTCAGGTTAATTGAATTTGCAAAGAGAATCACTTTACAAGTGAATCTGTTTTCCCCATCCATTCATCCTCCCTAGCAACCATTTACTGCCCCTAAACAGAATTACCTATACTGCTCATCTCCTCCTCCCCTCTAAAAGGAGGGCATAAAAATATCTGGATCCCACTGGGATAGTGGGTGATCACTCTGTGTGCACAGTAAGTAAACTTCTTCCTCTTATTAATCTGCCTTAATTGTGAGTTGATCTTTCAGTGAACTTTTTGGGGAAAGGGGAAGTTTCCCCTCGCCCTCACGCTATAATCAAAAAAAAAGAGAAAATAAGAAGTATTGGTGAGGGTATGGAGAAATCGTAACCCTCATACATTGCTGGTGGGAAAGCAAAATTGTAGAAAACACTGCAGTGGAAAACAGTTTGGTGGTTCCTCAAATGTTTAACAAAGAATTACCATATGATCTGGCAATTCCATTACCAGGTATATACCCCAAAGAATTGAAAACAGGTACTCAAGCAGGTATTTGTACACCAATGTGAACAGCAGCATTATTCACAATAGCCCCAAAGTGGGAACAACCCAAGTGTCCATCAGCAGAAGAATGAAGAAACAAAATGTGGTGTATCCATACCATGGAACATTATTCAGCTTTAAAAAGGAATGAAGTTTTATATATGCTACAACATGGATGACTCTTGAAAACATTATGCTAAATGAAGTAAACCAGATACAAAAGGCCAAATATTGCATGATTCCACCATGTGCAACATCTAGAATAGACAAATCCATAGAGACAGAAAGTAGATTAGATTACCAGGGACTGGAAGGAGTAAGGAACAGAGTTATTGCATAGCGGGTACAGAGTTTCTATTTGGGGTGATAAAATATTTTGGAAATGATAATGGTGATATTTGCACAACATTGTGAATGAAGTTAATTAACTGAATTGTATGCTTAAAAATGGCTAAAATGGCAACATTTATGTTATATATTTTTATCACAGTAAAAAAGAGGAAGAAACATCTTTAACCCACATGTAGTGAATGTAAGAGTGAAGAGGATTTGGGGGTTAACAAGCAACTTCCTGAGTCAATTGGATTAAGAATGTCTGAACAAAGAAAAGAGAGGAAGGTGACGCTAATTATGAGAAGTACACCTCAGGAAAACAAGAATTCTGTCTGCGGAAGGAAAGAACAGAAGACCCATGGCTTGTCTGGGACCCCTGCTAACCATCACTCTGGAGGAAGTACTTCAAGTACAACAAACTCGGCATGGGGTCCCTCAAGTGCCCCCAGTCCAGTCTCTGGAGACCTTGCCCTAAGTGCTTTTGACACAGGGGCAACTGCAAAGCTTAAAAGGTAAAGCTCCCATTAAGCACGAACAAGACTTGTGAGGCCAGACCAGCATAGGTGGCAGAAAGCTATCAGAAATCTCTCAGGGTACCCACTATCACCTGATCTCAGGAGCAGCACGAGAAAACATTGGCTGGAGATACAGTGAGACAACAGAACTGTCGAGGACACCAAATTCCATGGCCACCAAGGAGGAATCCGAGCCACTCAGGATCCACAGGCAAGTGAGAAGCCCAGGGGTTAGACTTCCAGTTATGAGACTATGTGGGGCTTAGAGACATATGCCATATGCCCTAAGCATGGATCAAGTCTACACATTGCATCAGCCAGCACCGTTGCTAGTAGGTATTTTGGGACTGTGTTTAGCACCTGGTTACCATTCAGGGCCTGGAGTGTCCCATGGTCTAAGGTGGCCTGGACAAACAAGAGTTACAGTTGGCCAGGCGTGGTGGCTCACGCCTGTAATCCTAGCACTCTGGGAGGCTGAGGCGGGAGGATCACTTGAGCTCAGGAGTTTGAGACCTGAGCAAGAGCAAGACCCATCTCTACAAAAAACAGAAAAATTAGCTGGGCGTGGTGGTGCACGCCTGTAGTCCTAGCTACTTGGGAGGCTGAAGCAGGAGGATTGCTTGAGCCCAGGAGTTCGAGGTTGCTGTGAGCTATGATCACATCACTGCACTCTAGCCCAGAAGACAGAGCAAGACACTGTCTCAAAAACAAAAAAAGAAAGAAAGAAAAAGAAAAGAGATCTCTTAAGATTCTTCCAGCAAGCTGAAAATTATGAAATGATGACAAACATCCCAGGAACACGTTTTATCCTCAGTTACTTTTGGAACTAAACATGGTCACAAAATATTCACTGGCAACAGTGATGGCTTACCCAATAGACAGATTCAACCCATGCTTAGGGCTCCTGCAAAACAAAGACATCCTCAAAAAGTAGTTGAAAGCATTTGGAATTTGGTTGTTCAAAAATACAACCGAAGCACTCATTATGGGAAAACCAGAACTTTGTTGGGCTTCTCTATGCTTACTTTTAGTTTAATATTGTTTTTAGTTGATTTACACAGAATATTAGGAGACATCATGATCCTCTTCATATCTAGGGTCTCTGTAGGTTTTTATAAAACCCTCAATGGCCATTTGGTTACAGAGCCCTATGGATTTCCCATAGTCCCTCTGGGGGCCACCTAGGCAATGGGGACAAGGGAGAGAAAAGATTGAGTTTAGAAATGGGTGAGGCCCAAATTGGGACATTTGCTTCAGGCCTGCTATTGGGCACAGAGGCTGAATAATTTAAATTCAAAGCTAAAGCAAGGCTGAGACTAGCAGACATCCAGGTTCAGGTTTCAGCGAGTCACAGAAAGGCAACTTAAGTTCAAAGAACAGGCATTTGGCTCTATTTTTTTTTTCCTTTTTATAAAGAGCTCTTATGAAGAGAAAGTTAATTTCTGTGACTCATAAACAAGATTTCCAAAGCTCCATAAGGTTTCTATGCAATTATGTCAGAATAGCTTGATGAGAAAATAAATAATTCCATGTTTCCTACAAGTGTATCCATGTACATAAATGTGCACTCCATAAGAACAGGGTTCAGGAATAGAGTTGGTTGGCAAGGAAAGAAGAGGGTTTATTCTAGTTAATAACTAGAGCATCTCTGTGTGCACCAGGGCACCCAAACTTGACTTTGTCTGTGATTGGCTGCTGGCCACATGGCAAGAGCATTTGTAATATTGCCACAACCCGGGAAACAGCTCCTTCTCCGATCCATAGGCACCAAATTGGGCTGCTAAAAAATTATGGAAGTAAGCCATCTGGAGGTTTCTGGGTGTGGAAAAACCAAGGGACCCTCTGCATCAGGAATAGCTAAGAACAGATAGTGCCCTCTGGGACCTCACGGCATCATGATGGAAAATGGAGAATCAGAAAGGAAGACTCCGGCAAACTTCCAAGAAAGACTTCAGTATTTACACACTATTTTATTTGACTTGTACATGTTGCTACAGCATCACAGGGAAAAAATCCTTTCTGTAAACATGAGAAATGTGACCTCCAAGGAAGACGTTAATTGTACATATTGGTTCAAAGAACGCACTAATTGCAGTATCTCCTGTACTTTATTCCTATAAGTTGTTTCTGAAGATGATGCCAATAGACAGTGACCCTGAGAGCTCTGGGTTGACTGCAACCACCCTCCACCCAGCTTAGGAGTCCAGCCTGCTCCCTGTCTCTGCTGCTACTCTCCCAGGGCTTCCTGAAGGAAAAGTACACATGAGAGGCGCCAAGAGTTAGGGAGATCTGAGCTGCCAAAGTAGCACAGAGACTAGGATCTGGAGAAAACTGGCCAAGAGGACAGCAAAGGGAGGAAGAAGCCCAGCTTCATCCGCAGGGATGGACCCCATACCCAGCTCCCGCTCCAGCCCTGAGAACGGAAGCAAAGGGGGAGAGGCCCAGGCTAGCTAGTGAGCACCTGTGCTTGCCCACTCAGGCCTCTCCTGTCAATTCTAAGCTCATATACCCATATCCAACCATCCACTCCACTCTTCCACTTAGACATCAAATAAGGTCCTCAAATGTAACATGCCAAAGACGTCTACCTCCTTCCCCAAACCTACCCACAGTCTTCTCAATCCCTCTTACTGTGGCTCTATTCTTCCAGCTGTATGGATCAAACATGTGAGCATCATCCTGGACTTCCCATTTTTCTCTCAAAGCCCACATCCAATCAGTCAGCAAGTACTGTTGGTTCCACCTTCAAACTATGTCCACAATCTTACCACCTCTCATCTCCTCCACCTCCAGCAGCCTGGCCTGAGCCATCATCATCTCTAGCCTGGATTAGGGCACCACTCCCCTTTGTGCCTCCCCCTTTGGTCTCCTACACTCTATCCTCAACACAGCAGCCAGGCCGATCCATTTGAATTCTAGCGCAGACCGGGGCACTCTCCTGCTCAGCCCATGGCTTCCCATTTCATTCATAGTCAAAGCCAAAGTCCTTACCATGGTCTATAATTTTCCCCCACCCCTGATCTGCCCTCCCATGATGCCATCTTACATGGCTTCTCCCCTCATCCATTCCATTCCATCCACAATGGCTTCCATACTGTTACTTGAAAATGTCAGGCACATCCTTACTTTAGGGCCTTTGGGCTGTTTCCTCTTCCCAGAATGCTCTCCCCAACCCTAGATGTGCTGGGCTGGCCCCCTCTCCTTCAGGTCTCCACTCAAATGCTACCTTATTTAAATGACTCCCAGACTCCTATTTCAATTGAGAACTCTCTCCCTAAGACTCCCTTTCCCTTTCCCTCCTGCATTTTTCTCCACAGTATCATCACTTATCGTTTAATTAGTTTATGATCTGCCAGAATGTAAGTTCCATGAGGGCAGAGATTGTACCTGTTCACTGCAGCAGCATCTGGCAGAGAGCCTGGCACACAGCAGGTGCTCAGTGTGAGTTGAATAAATGACAGAACCTGGCCGGGCGTGGTGGCTCACGCCTGTAATCCTAGCACTCTGGGAGGCCGAGGCGGGCGGATCGTTCTGAGCTCAGGAGTTCGAGACCAGCCTGAGCAAGAGCGAGACCCCGTCTCTACCAAAAATAGAAAGAAATTAATTGGACAGCTAAAAATATATATAGAAAAAATTAGCCGGGCATGGTGGCGCATGCCTGTA
>RJWJ010029458.1:0-19938 GCA_004363605.1 Indri indri
TGAGGCAGAAGGATTGCTTGAGCCCAGGAGTTTGAGGTTGCTGTGAGCTAGGCTGATGCCACGGCACTCTAGCCTGGGCAACAGAGTGAAACTCTGTCTCAAAAAAAAAAAAAAATTCTTCTAGATTTATTTATTATTACAATGATTTTTAGTGCAAAATTGATCAAAACAATACAAATGCATTAAAGATTTCAATAAATAATTATTAAACATAAAAGTAAAAATTTATTAGAAATGCATTTCTTAATGAGATGGATGGGACTTTATTTCCAATTAGTTCATTTACCCATGAATGAAAATTACCGCTAAAGGTTCAATATCAATTCTATTCTTAGTTTTAGTTTGTATCATATAAATGGTGAGAAACATTGTCTACCTGTTAAGTGATGGGAACAGATGGGGTTTTGTTAGGGCAATGTCATTTCTGTCTTTGAACTTCTGAGTTACATGCCCAAAACAACCAACCACCAGCAGCAACATTGAGTGATCTGTCAGCTGGAAAAATGACTAAGTCTTTCTTTGATTTTGTGGAAAGCAAAGAATTGAAGGACACCCGGGTCCAAAAGCACTTGTTAAACATTCCTTAGAGTCATCTGCTTTCTCCACCTACACCAAAAAGTGTATCACAGAGACTTTACCAAGATATCAAAAGACTAAAAATTATATCTACTCTTTCACTTAGTGAGATGCTACTTAACCCATTCTATTTAAAAACTGGTGGTAGTGATTCAGGAATATTGGTAATTTCAGTATACCTTTGCCGGTCACACTATTTGCATATAATTATGGTAAAAATGCTTTTTATTACATCCTTTAATATATACTCATCAAACCTTGGCTCTGCAGATTTAGCTCATTTAGGACATAGAAAATATATCCTAATTGTCCTCATTATTTAATCAACCAGCCAAATCAGATTTATTTTATGTCAGTAAAAGTCTGACTTCATTTTTCACTGCACACATTTTTCAATATGTTAGTATGCATCCCTGTGACAACCATATCACTTCTGAGTTCAAATTTTAACATAGAATTTGACTAGGGTGTACCTGTAGGAGGGTAGGATGAGGGTAGGTATGAATGTAACACAATTAACTTAACCAATTGTCCTATTGCTAAATACTCAGGTTGTTTCTAACAATTTGCTATTCTAAACAATGCTGCGAGGAACATCCTACTGCATATGTCTGATACAATAAACTGCTAAAAGTGGAATGGCTGCACCGGAATCTACACATTTAAGGCATCTGTAACACGTTGCCTAATTTAACTCCAGAAAGACTCTACTAATTTATATTGCAATTCTGAATAGACATGAGTGCCTGTTTGCATAAACCTTCATCAACATTAGTATTATCTTTCTTTTTCATCTTTGCTAATTGGATAAGTTCTCAAAAGTGTAACACATTTTAGTTTGCATTTCTTTGATTATAAGCGAGGTTTGACATTCTTTTTTATTTCTTTAGACTTGGGGGAAAAAAAAAAGTCTAACAGTGAGAATGTGTGCAGGTGTTTGTTCTTCTTATGTTGCTTAGTGTTATTTACTCCCGGTCCCCGGTCTGTATCCCTCTTTTCTGTAAGAGGCATAAAATTAAAGTTCAGCTTTCCAAGAGCGAGTGCATACGCATAAGAGGTTTAATCAATAACTGACAGAGGAAGCGGGGGTCCAGGGTGCCCTCCCAGGTCTCTATGGATTCCTTCTCTCTGAATCTGGCTGCTGTCTCTCTGACAGGTACACTTCTCAGCTCCGGGGACCTGGACCCCACAGGCCTGAGCCCTCACTCTGCCCGGTGTGCCTGGGGACTCTGGACGTTGCAGAAATACATATGGCCTGGAGAATGTAAAAGGTCACAGGCTTATTTTTAGATGGAAAAAATAAGACTCCATTTTAAGCATAAAGAATCCTATACTAGGATGCTCCCTCTTGCTGTGTTATTTGTTCTCTAGATATTATATTAGTATTTCTGTCTCTCTCTCTTAACCCCCTCCCTCCCGCAAATTATATTTTTCCATGACGAGAAGTGCTGTCCATAAAGAAAGCAAATGCTTAGCAAAGATTTAAATAATACAAGAATGTGTCCCAAACCTAGGAAATCTTGTTTCCAAATGGACAGAGCGAGAGGAAAGCAGCGGTCTCTGCAAAGCCCGTGCCTTTTCCCTGCTAGCTCTCCCTGTCCCATATCCCTGCCACGTACTTCCCCCCAGGACGAGCGCAGGCCTTGGTAGCCACTGCTGGAGCGAATCCGAACGGTTATCTCTACCTTTCCTCAGATTGCAGGCATCTCTCTCTTCTTCTAAAAGCAGTCTAGTATAAAGATAATTTCTTCTGCCTCTCCCACCCCTCCACGCCTGGCCTTGTTTTGCATTTTGTAGTTGAAAGGACATGAAAAAGACTTTAAAACTTGCTTGGTTAAATAAAGATTCACAGGCCTCATATAGACACACAAGCCCATGTGGTCAGCGTGGCCGCAGTAAGCATATTAAAGGCGCCAAAGATAAATCTAGTTTGTCTTTGAATTTCAGAAGTTTGCATCTCCCAGCTGGACTCCTTGAGTGGGCCTGCATTCATATACATTCAATACAAGCATAAGCGGGATCCTAATTAATGAGTTCGTTAATTCTTCTTGCCAGCTGGGGACAAAAACCATTGTTTGGTCTCTAGCCAGTGTGTGTGTGTGTGTGTGTGTGAATTTGGAATTCCCAGATTTCAAATCACTAAATCAGCAGATTATATAGTTTCTTCTGTCCCTCAAGATTTCTAAAAGGTTGTAGATATTCTTTCTTATAATGGCAAACAATTAGGAACGACTTTTTTTTTTGTAGGCTGCATATTATATAGCCTGTCATAATCGAAATGTAGATTGAAATGGATTATGAGCTACATCCTTGTGTTTTCAAATGACATGTGAAAAACTAGTTTTGTAACATTGACAAGCTCAAATTATTCATATTCCCTGGATGAGTGCATCTAGTAACTCTTTTTTAAATTGGAACATCAGCTCCATTTAGGGATGGGGAACCTGTGGCCTTCTGATTTCAAGATTGTTCTTTTTTAAGTACCAAAGGAGGCAAGAAAAGCTTCATCTGTTTCTACTGTACCCCTTTTAATAAAAGGATTTGTTCTGTAAAATTTGGATTCAGACAAAAGACCGCACCTAAGGACCTAGAAGGCCACATGAGATTAGTTCTCTGACTAGGTGATGCTTTGGATAAAGTAAGAAATGGGCTGACTAGCTCCTAAATTAAAGGCAGGCGGCATTCAGAAACTCTAAGATGTTTTTCCAATATGACACGAGCCCTTTAATCTCTGTGTATGGCATCGTTTTAGCACCAAGCAAGACTCCTCAAAGCCCAGGATTAAATTAGGAGAAATCCCCCGGCTGCTTCTATTGAATTGAATTAATATAATGAGTTTATTGTTAAATCAAACAAAATGAAACTCGCGATGTGGAAGAAATATGGCTGGCATCGCAGTGGGCTGCTGTGTTTTCCTCCCACCTTGCTTTATGGGCTCAGATGCTGGGGCTCCAACACACCGTTGCTCGGGACGTGAGAGCTGATGGGCAAGCGTGGCGTGTGAAGTCGAGGGGAACTGGAACCTTCCAGGCGGTGAGATGGGCTAACCAGCCCTCTTGCGACCAGCTCCTCCTTCGCAGATGTGGGTACCAGCATCACATGCACGCGATTTCTGTCTCCCTCCCATGCCTTCTATTCAAAGACAGAGACGAAACCTGTCTGGCCGCCTCGGCAGCCCGGCAGAGAAAGGAGCTCACCAGGCAGCAGCCAGCTCGTCCTGCCCACGGTGCTCCATGGGGACATGCTCTGTGTGAAGTTCCCCATCCCCAGCCCATAACCCGTGCTCTTTCCTCTTGCCCACGTGAGCTGACTCTTGCCCAGATCGTTGCATGACTAGGTCTTTCTTGTCATCCTGTTCTTGGTTTAAATGTCACTTCCTCAGAGAGTTCTTTTTTCCTTGGCCACATAGAAGTAGCCCCTCAGTCACTCTCTGTCCTGTTCCCTGGTTTTATTTTTGCCATATTTCACACCACCAAATAGTGCTTCCTCATTAGCTTGTGTTTTTACAGCTGCTCATTCCTCCTGCTAGAAAGTAATCACCCTCAGTGCAGGGACCACCCTGGCTTCTCCCACTGTACCCCCAGCGTCTAGCACAGAGGAGGCACCCGGTAGATTCATTGAAAGAGTGACTCTGCGGTCTGCCCCTCTGACCTTGAGCATGCTTCTTGACTTCTCTGAACTTGAGATGGCTTGCTTATGACGGCGGAGATAACAAATGCCTGTGTTCCGGTGGCTTCAATTCAATGCGAGTAAACTAGCCCAGCACCATGTTAGTTTCTTCCTTTCTACCCTAAAATTTCAGTTTCCAAAGCTTTGTGTTCTCTGGGAGCCCATACCTTACTTAGCCAGGAAGCATATTATTACGTGGTTGATGTTTCCAAATGGGAAGTTGAGCTCCAAGTTGAGTTTTTAATGACCTTTTCTATAGCACATTCTTCCCCTCCCATGTGGATTTGTAATTCACTTTTCAAACGCATCATTTCGTGCAACAGACCATGGATTGGTGAGTATCGTCTTTATCCTGGCGGTCATGGACAGAGTGATAGGACTGCAGCTCGGTGACAAAGGAGGCCAGAGCCAGAACGCTGGGAGGACCCAAATGAAGCCATTGGGTTAGATGTTTGTCTGACATTAAGGAAATTTAAGATGGAGAGTCCTCAGCAACCTACTTAATCCTTTTATCAACCTCACTTGAGAAAGGTTTTTTAAAATGTATTTTTAATTAAAAGATCATCTTGACCCGGAGGAATCTTAGAAATCATTTGCTTCAAGCTTCGTGTCTTACGGATGAGGAAACTGAGGCCCACAGAGGATAAGATGCTTATCTCAGGTCTCCTCACTTATTAATGACAACCTGGGTCCACCCAGGTCTCCCGATTCCCTGCCTGATCACTCCCAGCTTGGCTGGCCTCCCTCCCAAAATGCCCACCGGAATTTCTCCTGCTTGCATTTAATTTCCCTAAAGGCTCTTATAAAAGTCAGGTATGCATTTGACAATAGTAATCAAGTTGCCCGTTTTCTTTTCTTCTGAAGTCAAAATGACCCTAATTCCACCAGCCTTTCCTCGCCAGATCTGTTTTCCATCTAGTTAGCGGCTTCTGTTCCCCAGGTTAAATCCTCTGCGCTCACTTTGCCCTGACTTGAAGAGCAGCAGCTGGGCCACTGCCTCTCTCTGTGCACCAAAGCATTCTCCCTCCACTGGGTTCTCCCTGCCTTCGAGCCTGCGGTCCTGGGTGTGCTTGACTCACCAGCAGTTTCAATTATTGAATGTTCCCTTTGCATCCGACACCATTCCCAGTCTTGGCGCCTCTCATCCTTTACACTAGTTGGCTTGGACGGTAGAACAATCTTCCCAGGCCTTAATATGTCCAGTTAATCTTAGGTAAACCTGTATAAGTCACATGTTAAGCTGATTAAATATGCTGTAGTATAATGACATTTTTATTTAGTATAATGCATATTTTTAAAAATTTTTGCCATCGTCATCAAGAAGTACTAACCATCAAGCGTCTTTTCCAAAAAGATCTTTTTTAGCTAATAATTTTTTTTAAAAAAACTAAGTGCTAAGTATATCCTGTAATTTTACATCTGTTAAGTGATTTGAACTGTGAAATGTTAACACTGAAAAAAAAAGTTTGCGTCTCCAGCTGTTGATCTGCTGGAAACATTTAACATTGCTGTGCAGGAAGTCTCCACTGCAGTCTTGAAGTAGTTCTGTTAGGATGCCTTTTTGAGGGGGAAGGGGCAGATTAAGGGTTTTTTGTCTGCAATTCGGCTGTTTTCATTTTCTTTTAACATACAAAGTCTGTTTAGAACTTGCCCCCAGAATCGGATCCTCTTCTACATGGCCAGAAGCCAGTGTTCATGGCTCTCTGTTTGGAAGGGATGGCGGTCTGCTTTGAAGCTTGCGGGGGAAAAAAAAAAAACCCACACAAGCACCCAGCAGCAAAATGCTTTCCTTCCCTTCTTGTCCACACGCACAGTCAAAGCCCTGTCCTTTTGAAGGCTGAGCCCCCAGCATACACAGACAGATGCACAGGAAGTCTTGATAAGACTGCAGCAGGGGCAGAGAGGGTGTGAGCTTGGACCCCCGTGCGGGAGAGAGGGGGCGTGTACACAGCCTGCCATGTGATGAAAGTGCATGTCTAAGCTACAGCATGCTGGCTACTTCTGAAAAAATGAAGATTTCCCCTTGTGCAATGGGAACATAAGTGCTGTTATTTGGCCTCAGAGGTAAGCTAACATCCATGAATATAAGCCACCAGGAAACAGACTCCAGGTCTATGCAGGGAGACTCTGTCTGAGAGTCTGGGTTGCCTGTGGTGGAATGAGCCTGAGTGGTAGTGAGCTCCCTGTCACTGTTCTTTTGAGAACGCCATGGTCAGATGTGCTCTGGGAAACGTCTCACAGCAGTATGCAGTGAGGTGGATCTTTCCATCAAATAGTGAGGATTTTAAACTGCTCAGCAACAAGTTCCTCAGTTCTATTTGCTTTTTATGCCAGGGATCCATAGAAGATTTAATTTCAAAAGGAATTTCAGTGCTTAAAAAAAAAAAATGCTTGATAGCCACCACGCTTGGTAGTTTTTTGTTTTTTGTTTTTTTTTTTGAGACAGAGTCTCACTCTGTTGTCCAGGCTAGAGTGCCTTAGCGTCAGCCTAGCTCACAACAACCTTAGACTCCTGGGCTCAAGCGATCCTACTGCCTCAGCCTCCCGAGTAGCTGGGACTACAGGCATGCACCACCATGCCCAGCTAATTTTTTCTATATATTTTTAGTTATTCAGCTAATTTCTTTCTATTTTTTTTTTTTTTTTTTTTTAGTAGAGATGGGGTCTCGCTCTTGCTCAGGCTGGTCTCGAACTCCTGAGCTCAAACGATCCTCCTGCCTTGGCCTCCCAGAGTGCTAGGATTACAGGCGTGAGCCACCACGCCTGGCCCACACTTGGTAGTTTTTAAGCTCTCTTTTAGCTCTGGGTTGCTGTGACTGTAGCAGAATCCACTGTGGTTGGTCATTGAGTTCTGGGTCTCCAAACCCCGTAGAGAATGACCCTGGTTTAACTGTCCTCACCCTTTTCAAAGAGGTTGACCTCCCAGTAAATGGGGGAGACAGTTCTGATCTGAGCCACCTTTGACAGTTCCTTGTTGCTCGGTTCTTGCTCTGTAAAATGAACATTATCACATTCGTCTTCCAGGGTGCTGAGGTATTGTTTCTAGGGTCTGCCCAGAGATGGGTGGGTGGGCCCTGGCCAATCTCAGACATTTAGGATCTGTCAAGAGTATCGCAATGTATTAGCCTTCTAAAGAGGCTTCAGAAATATCCATGGTGAAGTTAGCTTTGGCTAAAAGCAATTGACAAGGCAAAGCGAACCCACATGGGGATTCTGAATTTTCCTCTGGGATTTCTAAGCCCTGCCTGGGCCACACCCAGTGGTCTCTAGAGTGGGTTCAGTTCGGCTCGCAGACAGCAAATCACCCATCCTCACCGTGCCTGCTGGGAATCTGAACATCATGATAGTGGCTGTGCATTGTGGCTCATTGTCTCTGTGAACAATGTGTTGAAGACATAAACAAGAGTATTATTTTTTGATTAAGCATAATAAATGTTCTCCCTGAGATTATGGCTCTTTTACTTTATCACTGGCAAATCTTAAAGCCACAGTGAGAAGGATGACTTGCCCAATCACTGAAGCAAAGTTGAAGGAAACATCGAGGTCCAGATGGGATAAAATGTGGGTTCGTGGTGACAGAAACGCCTTTCAGAATCTTCTGTTCTAGGGATGGGAGGATGGGATAACAGCAAACATGATTTAGAATTTTTAAAGCCATAACTCTCATGCAGAAGATATACGTGAGTATTTTCTAAGAAGATAAACACGAGTACTTGAGTATGACACTAGACTATCTTAATTTTTTAAACATACATTATTTGAGAAGCAACCATTCTCAGAAGAAAATTTTTCTGAAGATTTTTTAATATTAATAAAAATATTACTTTCTAGAAAGCTGATGATGCATATAAATATCATATTTGCTTTAAAATATTAGAGGATATCATTTAAAACAAGAATAATGAGGTCAGGTGCAGTGGCTCACACCTGTAATCCCAGCACTTTGGGAGACTGAGGCAGAAGGATTGCTTGAGCCCGAGAGTTTGCTGATGACGCCACTGCTCTCTAGCCCAGGCTGGAGAAGAGACCCTGGCTGCCCCCTCCCAAAAAAAGCAGAAACAAAAAATAAAAGAATAATGAAAAACTTGAAGGAGAATAAACCTGAGCACCGGAAGGCACATGTTTGGCAGGAACTAGTTATATATCCATGAACAAATTCCTTTCCTTCTCTGAGCTTCAATTTTTATATTGATTTAATGAGGGGATGAGACCATACAATCCAATGCCCTTTCACCTTTGTCATTGTCTTCCTAAATCAAACAAATGTTCTCATTTCATTTTCAAATCAGTGTAATTCAAACAAAGCAATCGTGCTTCCCCTCACCTCCAAACTCCCAGAGGGTACTCCCCACACCAAGGCTTTTGAGACCATCTAATTCAAATACCCAACATATTTTACCTTCAGATTATAAGAATAGCAATAACTAGTCAACTTACATATGCATGTGTGTATATATATATATATATATATGTATGTATGTATAAAACAATATCATCTCTTCTTCCAAAAACACCCTTTTTGACCTACTCTGGCTTTTATAGGCTTCTGAAGTGTATTTGAGGATGGTATAGGAGTTACTTTGGATTCCTTTGAAAATATTCTGTCGTGGAAAGTGTAATTGATGAAGTAACAATGTATGTTCCTGTTCGTTTTTACAGTAGCTACCACTTCATTGTGCCGGTGTAGACTTCAATGTACTACTGGAACATAAGCCCTTAAATTCTTAAATTTTTATTCGGATATAGTTAACATACAACAAAATGCACAGATCTTAAGTGTTCGGTCCAATGAGTTTTGACAATTTTATACACCCATAGAATAGCAATTAAACCGAGATCTAGAACTTTTCCATCCCTCTAGAAATTTCCCTTACATAAGCACTTACTGTAATATCTTAGTTCCTCATTTTTGTTCTTTTTATTTAATTATCAAACCATGCGTAAACAAGAATCACAGGAAAAGGCAACAGTTTGATAAGCAAGGAACTTGCACAGCTACTTACAGGAAAACTTTTTCACCTTGAACTTGACTCAGAGTATTAATTGCTTTCCTTGAACCGAATGGCCAGATGCGTATTCTTACTTTCATGTTCATACTATGTGTGTGGACATAATAGTGAGTAAATAAATATGTGTGGCATAGTATTTGGTGTGAGTGAAAATTTACAAGGAAGCCTTCAGTGTCTCGTGGGGAAACACCAGGGAACTACGCCAGGGTGTCCACAGACTCTGTGGTCTGCTGCAGTGGTTTGAAAAGGAATACACATCAGGCATTCTCCAGGTGTTCTTTAGCTAGGACCATCAGAGCTGCGCTTAGATGCTTGGGGACAAAAGTCCTTGTGCTGAAGGCTTTTCGCCGAGCAGGAGGAAGCCCCGCCAGTTCAAAGCAAGGAGAGCTTGTCAGTTAGGCGGAGGATGGAGACAGGAGGAGGACCAAACGGAGGAAGATCCCTCTTCCAAGGTCACCTCTACCAGAACCAGGAAGTAGAAGGAGGCACAGGTGAGACCCCGAAGGCCGGGAGGCCACGTGCTGGCCGAGGATCTCTCGGGAAGGCAGGGGAAGCTCCGCCGCCACACCTGAGGCAGCCCCGCATTTCTCTGAGTCTCTCCACCCGGACTGCTAACAACCAGCTCAAATTGGCTGATTTTTCCACATTTGTCAGGGAGCCAGCTGCACTGGCTCAGCTGAGCATCTGCAGAAAGGAAAGAAGAGAACCAGAAAAAAAAAAAAAGCTTTTCAATCATTATTCTTATTCATTTCCCTCTTCTCTGCCCCACCCTCCCGGTCTCCACTGCCATGCCCCTCTCTTCTTCTTCTTCTTTTTTTAAAAATCTTTTTATAACGATCTTTTCCTTTCTGTGGCGCGAGCCCTTGGCATCCCTCCAGTGACCTGTCTGTAGAGAGATCCTCCTCCCTTATAATTAGGCCTTTGTTACACCACTTCCTGATTTTCTTCTCTCTCTTTCCCTTTTAAGGCTTCTGGCCCTTGACACCCCGGTGCCCCCAATGGAATAACCACCCTTGTTAAAACGAAGGGTCTTCGAAAGGGTGATGAAGTTGGCTTCCTCGAGGAGGCCTGTGGGTTTGTGCAGGCCTATGGTGACGATGAAGGAGGCAGGGACGGGCCCAGCATAAGACGTGTGCGCAGATGTCTTCATTCTGGTCCCAGCCTCACCCACGGCACTCTCCCCGCTTCCTGCTCCCCATCCTGGGGCCGCTTCCTTTCTAGTTTCGGCTTCTGCATTCCGCCACTCCTAGGCTATCAGTGTGTAAGCTTGGAGGCAGGAGGACGAGATTTCTTATCAAATATCCTGAAACAATGGAAAGAGCTAGAACCCAAAGTAGCAGGGAGAGCCAGAGACAGACACAAGAAGACAGACTGCCTGGCCCGAGACCACGTTCTCCTGGGGCTCAGTCCAAGGAGAAGGGAGCGATTTTGATCAGATGTAGATCTGATTGTTTGCACAAACAATTGGTTACATTCCTTTCAGTTCTTTTAAAGAGAATTGGTAAAAGGATTCCTACAACTATAGCCACCACATTTAAGGAGACTCACGGTGTAAGTCGAAAAGTGTCGTCATCGCTAAAGTCTTCGGAATATAAAGAAGCAATTTTGGGGGGTGTTAGGCCATCCCCATCAGGATTTGTGCCATTTGCTTCTGTTGCCTTTGCTCTGAAATCTGTAATTCAAAAACAAATAAATGCCACACAGATAACCACTCCTAGAGGCCTCTCTTTCTCTAAGGTAGATTTTAGAAATAAACCTGTTTGTCCAGTTCAGACTTGGACAAACGAAATGTTGGATTTTCATTTGCCCTCAGATTGATTTCCTAGTTAACCCAAGGTGTTACCAAATGGTTCTAGTGGACTTACATCAGATGAGGCTAACACTAAGGTTTTCCCCCTTTTTATGGGTTTCAGAATTTTTAGATATAGATTGTACTTAATTTCCTTTGGAAAATTATGTGTCTAGGGGATTGTTATAGGGAAAAATATTTTACTAACTTATCTTTTGGTATATAGGTATTCATCCCCTAAATTGTGTTTGTGAAAGCCTGCTAGTAGCACTATTTGGGGGTGTTTATTTAAGAGTACTGAATGCTCTTTCTGATGGCTTAAGAGATTGAGGTTAAATCCCACAGAAAAAGGGGCTGAACTGGTTGAATGAGAATTAAATGGGGAACTGATTGTAATAGCATGGCCACAACATCCCAGGTCCGTAACTTGCTTTGTAAGTTACTTAGCCAGTCTATAAAAAGGAGGTGTTAATACCTTCCTCACAATAATGTTGTGAAGATTATTGAGATCCTATATATGAAATGCCTGATAGAATCTTTGGCACATGGTACATGCTAGAACAATGTAGACTTTAGCCATTTTCCAATGAACTGCAGTGAGCTTTTCACCTTGGAAAAGTTACCACTATCCAAGTAAAAGCTGAGCTTAACATAATGAGAATACTGTAGGTAGCCAGCTATTCCCTACATCGTTAAGTGACCAATGCCAAGGATAAGTAAGCGTCACAGAAGAGCTCCACCAGAAGCTTACGCTTTGTATTTCAAAATAGTCCAGCAGCTTGGGGGAGGGGTGGATGTTGGGACATCTCCAATTTATGGACCAGCTATTTGAAGCTGAAGCACTTGAAAATGTTTCTATAACCAAGAAAGCCTTTTCCTATATGGACAATGTTTTAATAATCAGCTAAGGACTCAAACCAGCCCAAAGTGGACTATTTTTTAAGCACAGATTGACTTTTGACTTGCTTAGTATCTACAGTATTTTTTTTTCTATGAAACAGATGTATTCTGATTCCTAGACACACACCCTTCTCCTGCATCCCCACACCCTGCACGAGGGGCTCTCTGACAGTTTCTACGACGTCACAGGCTCTGACTATGGGACAAGGGATGACGACAGATGGGTACCTTCTCAACGACTGTGGCAGTCACGAGGAGAGGGAATTGATACCACGGGAGGGTCCCGGGTACATCTAGGCCTGGATTCCACCCACAGGGGATGGGAGGATCTTGACTGTTTTGTTCTCATTTTTATACATGAAGCATCTGTAAGTTGGCAGTGTGTCGTGTCTGTAGGCCCCATCCTTCGTGAGTTGTAATGGTGTGGTTGTGTAGGCCATTTATCCCATGGCAGGTGTAGGAAACGAACATACCCAGGTTTCCCTCCATGAGTGCCAGTACTTCTGAATGTGTCCCCTAGACTGGCAGCATCAGCATCACCCGGGAACTTACTAGGATTGCCAATTGCAAAGCTCCACCCCAAACCTCTTGAATCAGAAACTGGCGATGGGGCCCAGCTTTCCACGAGATTCTGGTGGATGCTAGAGTTTGGGGACTGAGCATTCGATAGAATTCTTACGTATCCTCCGTCTCTGGGGGAAGGAATGCCTATGGAAAGTGGCATGAGGAGAGTTCCACGGACAAGATGAAGAGCTCAATGAACATGTATGGCTTTTATTGAAAATTTGCTTCTGAAAGTAAGCCTGCCAGATAAAATACTGGATGCCCCATTAAATTTCAATTTTAGATAAGGAATAATTTTTTAGCATAAGTATGTCCCATTTGACGTCTTGTGTTTTTATTTGCTAAATCCGGCAGCCCTATCTGTAAGTAAAGCTAGACTGAGTAGGAACGTGACAGACGCCACCTTAAACAAGTGATCAAGGTTGACATCACCAGCGACACGTCATGTTAGCATTACGTCCTCCCGATACGATGGGATGAGAAGGGCACTGTACCTGTGAGGTATTTTTCTTCAAAATCCATAACCTCAGTTTAGTTACTAGAAAACAAGACAAACCCAGATTGAGAGACTCTTGCTAAGTGTGTAAGCTGTAAAAAACAAGGAAAGACTGAAAAACTGTCGCTGATGGAGAAAAAAAATAAGACATAAACAACTAAATGCCATGTGGCATTCTGGATGGATCCCGGAAAGAAAAAAGACATTAGTGGAAAAGCTGGTGAAATCTGAATAAAGTCGATAGTTCAGTTCATAGTAATGTACTAATGTTAACGTCGTAGTTTTCACAAATGTACTATAGTGATGTGTGATGGCAACCTTAGTGCAAGCTGGGGAACTCTACTATCTTTACAACTCTTCTGCAGATCTAAAGTTATCTCAAAATAAAAAGTTTTTTAAAAATTGGGTGGGGTATACCTTAGCAGTTCTGTGAGTATCACCTTCTTTTGTTTTCTTATGGAAACACAGAAATATTCTGCTTAATGCTGAACTGCCTGAGAACACTTAGATGAGTTCTTAGAAGGCACATGTGTCTTCTAGCACTGCAGGGGCCAGAAACATTGCAGTGGTTTCAAATCAGTCATGGGCAAATGGAGTCTCTTCCATGAGCATGTCTTCTGTTTTCCTGGACATTCCTGGGAATCCATGTTTATTGTCATGGCTCATGCCACCCAGAGCGGGTTGAGATGGATTGTTGGGAAGGAGGTGAGTTGAGTGGCAGGGTGGAGGTGTAAGAAGAGGTTGCTAAAGGCTGGGTGTCTTGATTGTTCCAGGAAAATCGTGTTGTATTCCCCCAGTTTCTAAGTTTGTCTGCAGATCCTGGTCTATGGGAGTCTGTGAGCTTGGAAATGCCACAGTAGCTTTTCAACCAAAAAACTTTTTCCACTTCCTCAGCTTGCAGAGGGTTGATCAATTTGTTCTAGAATTAGTGGTTTCGTATAAAACCTTCTGGTAAGGTCTCTATTTGCAAGCATTAGGAATCAAGCTGTTACTAACAGTTTGATTTATTCCCCACCCCTCACTCAGTGGCCCTAGCATCTCCTTGCATGGCAATCTGTGTTAAATTATAAATCCCCAAACCATAGGACTGTGGTGACTTCTTCCTAGAAGCTGAGGTGTTAGGAGCTGCTCCCCACAAGAGGCCTAAGGATTGCAATTAGCATCTCTGTGCAGGATTATGTTATTAATAACTTCCTCAAAGCCCAATTCTTAACCAGAAATGAGCGTGGCCTACATCCTAGCAGCCAGTTGGAGCTCTCTGTTTTAATCAAGTCTTCTTTTTTTCCTCTCCTCTCCATCATTCCAAACCCATGGGCCTCTGCTGTGCCATTTCCTCCAGCAAGAATCGATTTTTCTTCCTTGTTTGAAACTCTCGTGTTTATTAATACAATAATGTGTAAAAGCACACATCATAGTACTTATAACATTTTGATACTCATCTTTGTCACTTAACACTGTTTCTTTCGCAGCTGCGTCTCTTTAGGTCCAAAGACTTGATTGTATTTATTCACTTACCCTCATTTTCTTATTTCTTGTTGTTAAACATTTAGGTTGTTTCTAACATTTTACTATTTTAAATGACATTTCATATTTTTGAAACTTCACTAGTTTTGATTTTTTTTTTCCATCTTTCGAGTCATTTTTCTTAGAAAAACTCTTAGATGTAGTCTTAGGACACAAAAACTCTTAAAGCTTTTAGGACTTTTGATATGTATTGCCTGTCAATTCAATTTTTGCTTTTCTAAAGCGGCCCAGAAATGTCCTCTGTAATCCATGCCTATCACCTCCTTGAAAACCCACATGGAAACTCCCCTCACCCAACAAAGAATCCTACCTTCGTTATTCTGCCTGTGGTGTTTATTTCATTGATTCATTCATTCATTCAACCGTTTCTACTTGCTTTATTGGTATTTATTCTTTGGTCTTTGGCTAGAAGTCAACTTGATATAGGAAGTTCTGTTCTCTTCTTTCGACCTGCTTCTAAGAAGAGTGAGGTTGTATTATTTTGTGGGAATAATCCGTGTCTTCTCCACAGGGACTGGGTTTCCCATTCGATTTTAAAATTTTTACTTTTACAGTGAGCATCCAATAGTTATTGAATAAATGAAAAATGAATAAGATGTGGCTCTTGCTAATTTGAAAAACATTTTTTTTTTTGCGGTTTTTAATAAACATAACATAGAGATGAGGTGTACCTGGGATTACCAGTGACATGGAGAACAATTTTAGTTGTTGGTAACCTGCTTTAGCTAAGTAGATCTAAAGTTGATAATTTGATTTATGTCTGTGTTGTATTTTAATTTTGTGATTCCATTTATTTTAATTCCTTTATGATATCTAGTGCTTGGTACCGTCCAGTATTGAGTAAGTGTGTATTAAAATAATGGTCCAAGTATTTTTGCTTTTTGGGGAGCCTAGAAAACTCCCTCATGCTGTAGGTGTGGGTGTTTGGATGTGGATGTGTATGTGTGTGCATACACAGGTGTAAGAGGAAATAACTTTATAACTGTACACATAATATATTACACACATGTTAAATTATCTGTTACCTCATGCAGAGAACGCAAGATCTTCCATAAGCTGCTATTTTATGAGTTTATATTCCTGATGAATGTTCAGAATAAAGGTGTTGACTGATCAGCCATTTCTTATTTGGGAATAATTGGTGTTGAAGGAATTATACCATTTCTTAACAGTGTGTAAGACTCCCAATTATGTTTTACTTTTTATTTTTTTTCATAATTTGCTGCAAAAAGCACAGGAGTAGAAATTTACTTATTTTTCTATTTCTTAGTAGTTGAGTTACTGCCCAACCATGATGTGAAACAAGTATAATTATATCCTATCACAATGGCTAATAAAAAAAGAAAATCACACACAAGCCTTCCCAGTTCCAAAGTAGCCTAACACTTTTATACTATTAATTGTCAAATTAAAATTTCATTTATTATCTCATTAAGCCCTCTGAGTGTATAAACACTGCATTAGGGCATAATTGGAGCTTTTAAAAATAAAAGTTATGTTTGATCTAACAAGATAAAGCCTGTTGCTATTGATTTGCCTGGGAAACAAAAAGCTCAGATCTCAGCATGAACCAAATGAAACTACTGAATCCATGAGTTCGAATTAGTGGTATTAATCATATGACCTCAGAGTGTTTGAGTTGACATTAAAAGTAATGTAGGCCAGGCATGCTGGCTCATGCCTGTAATCCTAGCACTTTGGGAAGCCAAAGCGAGAGGATCACTTGAGGCCAGGAGTTTGAGACCAGCCTAAGCAAGAGCGAGACCCCATCTCTACAAAAAATAGAAAAATTACCCCAGCATGGTGGCACACGCCTGTAGCCTCAGCTACTGTGGAGGCTGAGGCTGGGGGATCACTTGAGCCCAGGAGTGTAAGGTTGCTGTGAGCTACGATAAGGCCATGGCACTGCAGCTTGGGCGACAGAGCAAGACCTTGTCTTAAAAAAGAAAAAAAAAATAGTAATCTTTTATGAAAGTAATTATTCAGTGAATTTTTAGTCAAAGGCTCTAGGTATAGAAGCTCTAAGTATAGAACTTGTGGATGGACAGCTTTCCTTCTGAAAACAAAATAAAAAGTAAAAACGTGGTTTGGGAGTCCTGTGAACGAGGTTCCAGTCCTGGCTCCGTCACTGACAAGTTCAATCACCCTGGGCAGGGTTTCTGCCCTCTCTCAGCCTCAGTTTCGTCATTTTAAAGCAGGCTCAAAGCAGCAGTTCTACTCCTGGGTATACCCCCAAGAGAAATAAAAACATATGTTCACACACAAACTTATACATGAATGTTTACAGCAGCATTATCCATAATAGCCAAGAAGTAGAAACAATCCAAATGTCCATCAACTGACAAATGGATACATGAACAGTGGTTTATACATGCAATGGGATATTATTCAGCCATACAAGGCAATGAAGGACTGATACATGCTACAACTTAGATGAACTTTGAAAATACTATACTAAAAGAAAGAAGAAGACATACACAAAATTTCACATATTATGTGACTTTTTTTATCTGTTACATCCAGAACAGGGAAATCCATAGAAACAAAAAGCAGATTCACAGTTCTTTACTATGAACGAGGGGAGAAGGAAATGAGATCTGGTAACGTAATAGGTATGGGTTGTTTTTCAGGGGTGATGAAAATATTTTGAAACTAGAAAGAGGTGGTAGTTGCATAATATTAAGAATTTACTAAATGCCACTGAACTGTGTATTTTAAAATGGTTAGTTATATATTACATAAATTTCACCTGAATAGAAATAAAATGAGACTACCTTAAGGTTATTAGGTTTAAATCAGGATGACGTACACACAGTGGGCATTCAAAGAACGCGTTTTCCTTTATCCTACTTTTATCACTTCCCCCGCCACAGCCCCTACCCTTTCTGGATGATTCCTTCTTTCCTTGAGTGCAAAAGAGAAAAAGAGAGTGAGATCATAAGTATTTCCAACTGAAAGGTGAGTGGAAATGATGGTGGGGGATGGGGGTGCCTAGAGCAGTAACTGTGCACCTGGAGCAGGTAAATCTAGGTCAGCCCTTTAAGAGGTTAGTGTCTGTTAAACCACATTGTGTACCTTGTTGAGAGTGTTTCAGGTGGCCTTTAAACATCACAGAGCCTTTGGAGGGGTGGGAATAGACAGAGACAGCTGCAGCGTCTGGAGCACTTCATCTAGGCCAGGCATTTGCCCAGGAAGCAGCGACTCATAATTCTAACAGTTTAGCAACAGAGGATTTGCCATGGTCGATGGGCTGTTTGTCAGCGAGGCAAGTGTTCTGCCTTTGGCTATGACTTTTATATATTCTTTCCAATGGAGGCAGAACAACAAAAATCCCCAAACAGTACACTCGCTGGTTGAAAAATAGGCCTTTCCTGAGCTGAATGAAGGTAATTGTCTTCTGACCTACGAGGTGAGCAGTTCATTTCCAGAAGCATCAACTGCGACGCCCTGGCCATTAGCATGCTGTGACTGATTGTGGCTGTGTTTGCTCCTGATTTGCCACTCCAAGGGGAATTAATATTTCTACTTGTTTCTGGAAATAGGTAATCTATCACTTGCCCCCAGTGTCTCCCCTCTGCCAGCCCCCTTGCGAACCTCACCAGACCTGCTTAGGAGTTCTGTCTGCTTCCTTGTTCTCACGCTCCCCACTTAGCTGTCCCACGCAATGTGGTCTGCTAACTGCCGGGGTCCTCTGACTTGTGCAGCTCTGTACACAATGGCAAGAGTGCAGGAGGGCCAGCGTGGTAAGCACGTCTTAGCCAAGGCAACGGCAGGCAAAGATCCTGGAAGAGAAGGATGCAAATCGACTAGGGATGTGAGTGAAATCCAGGTGATCCATAAATGAGCATTTGCACGTGAGCACCTACCGTGTCGAGCACACCTGGGGGTAAAGAGAACTTTGGTTCAAGACCAGAGTGCCAATCACTAGCTGTGTGGCCTCAAACGAGAAACCTATAGTTCTGGGCCTCAGTTTTCTCATTTGTAAATGGGATTAAAAATCTCCTCCTCAGGGATCTTTGGAAAATGAACTGAAAGCAGCCCAGTACTTGCAGATGTTCCCTGTGCGGATACTCACTGTAACTGAATCTCCACTTCGAAGATGTGGGGTGCCTTCATGCCCTCAAGAATCCTTGGGGAGACAAGGCCGAAACCCCTGAAATATTGCACAAATTATCCACATCCCGAAGGATGTGGTTCCAAGTCTCATGTTTTTGGTATTCATGGGGGAAGGGCATCAGTAGATGGCTGGAATAATGAAAGTGATAACACCCACCATTTTTGAGTACCCCCAATCCTCAGAGACCCAGAATTTTATGACTCAGAGAGGTTAAGTTATTTTCCTACCTAAGGTCTGGTCAACCTCAAAGCCCGTGGTTTTCTCACCATGGCTTTCTCCAATACCGTTTTGGTAGGATTCGATTTGGGCTTTGAAGAATGAGCTGACTTCGATAGATCGTGAATCTATCCTAGATAACCATGACTGAATAGAAGAACATCCTCCAGGCCTGGAGGAATGGCTGGGACAAAGGCTTGGAGGGGAGAATGACATTGCCCAACAATAAGGAGACACCGGCCATGTGGAGTGGGAGGAAATAATGGGACACCATAACCCCACATCTTTAGTCTTGGAATCTGTTCTGAGCATCAATTTCTCCAGCTGACCACAGCATGCTGCCAGTATCATCCTATCCTTTTTATGTGATTACAGTCTTTCCACAGAGAGGCTAGTTTAGCCTTCACTAAAGGAACATTTGGTATTTCTGAACATCAGAAGTAGCTGAATCCAAAATGCTTTAATCACTCAGTCTGAGGATTGTGCTAAATCAAAGTCTCGATGATGTTAGGCCGTCTTGTGTCCCCCTAAATGGAGACAGAGCAGATATTTCAGGGGAGGCTGGAAATTGTCTGGGCTCTGGCAATCTTGCTGGCTCACCCAGGCTCCTGTGTGGCAGCTTCGAGAGTCAGCCCGCAGTTAGAGGCAGACACAGGTCAACAACAACAGCCGCAGTGCGCGATGTGCTTTAGGATCTAAGCTCTTTCAGAGCCTTTCTGAGACTCAGGTTTTGTGTGTCTGGGCAATGTGAGCTTGAACAGAAGCCTCCCTGCCCCTGATAGCTTTGCGTCGTCACCAAGTGAGCCCATGCCTGAAGCTCCAGTGGCCAATGACAGTTGCTTACTTCTCAATGAGCTGTTTTTCTTCTCTGCTCTGCCGTGATCACTCAGGACTTCGGTCAGTTGACAAAGAAGTGGCTTCAAGTTGTTCAGAAACTTGAAAAGCAAGTACCTGGAGGCCGATCGCACGGCCTGTCTAATTCCAGTAATAGGAAACTACAAAAGTAAAGGCACTGGATTAGAAGTCAGTCGACTGCACTGTTCAGGGTCCTGTGTTCTAGTCCCACTTACTGATGTCT